>CAIGRF010272912.1:0-13569 GCA_903798235.1 Fraxinus ornus
CCAAAATCAAACTCCTTGGGATTGTAGTGAATAATTTCAGGCTCAGGGAATCCAGCGGCCTGTAAGAAATATTCAGAAAATCACTCCATTCAGTAAGCTAAAAGACACTCTCGTCTTTCAGGAATATGCTTATTGGTCAGACCTACCTTAGCGCACGCCTTAGCTAATCCATCGAAGGTAACATATTTCTCACCAGAGATGTTAAATATTTGCTTGCTTGCTTTTTCATTACCAAGAACCTGAACAAAAGCCTTCGCCAGATCCTAAAAATTTTATGGAATAACTTAAAAATCAGGTTCACTTGCATATACATAAAATTTTCAAGTCTCACCATCACTTATTTGTGAAAATTGTGCATGTACGAGGCCTTTGAAGAAAAATGAATTTGCCATGCATGAGAAGATCGTGTTGAAGACAATTTAAGGTTTTTAGATGAAGCAGTTTAACATGAGGGAGAGCAGTAATGAAGCCACATATTGAAGCTATTAAACTACCTAGAGTAATGAAGAAACGGTGGTGAGCAAATTATAGAACTCCTAAACTAGATTGTTGTGTGGAAGTCCCAAATTGAGTACTAGGAAAAATGTAAGAGGGAGAACAAGAAATTTATATCGTTCAGCACTTTAGACTACATCCATGGGCAGAGATCACTTGACACAGATGATAATAAATAGTTTGTTCTTGTGAATCTTAGTTTTGGATTTTGTTAAATTGTTGAAATCTCCACCAACCTTCACATGACCAAGCTGTGTTACTTGCACTCCTGAATTGGGAATTGGAATGGGGCGACCTGCTTTCAACCGGTGGAAGAACCATTCTTCAACAGGATTGTAGTTCAATGGCCCATAGATGTAAACTGGCCTCAGAGAAGTATAATTTACACCTCGTGATTCCAAGAAGCTCTCTGTCTCGAGCTTGCCCTTGTGTCGGCTCTTTGGATCTACTGCGTCGACCTTCAATCAGGAACAGAGAAAATAGCACAGATATTAAGGGAGACAACAGTAAAATCAGAGCAAAGGCAAAAGATTCATACATATTAATGAGCAGCTAGCAAAAATAAGTTGGAGATAGAATACAAACCTCAAAATGTGGTAGATAATCAGTTTTGAGGTAAACACCTGCTGAAGAGCAGTATATGTACCTGTAGATTCAGCTGAACTAGATTAGTAGGGTTCTGTAGAATCTAATTCCAACATACATCAGAAACAAAAGCTTTAATCAAGTTAAATGATCGACAAAGGCAAAGTTCATTCAATCAAGAAACGGTCCACTAAGCACCATAAACGTAGAGCAACTATTCATGTAGTATACGCTTGGAAAATAAGTAATTTATAGTTCTCTTCTAAGGTATATTGCAATCACGTTATTGTACAATTATTTTAATTCTGAACTGTTAGCTCCATTTTTACACTTAAAAGCAACCTACAGAGAGAGACATAAATCCAAAATATTTGATATATGTAAACGCCGACAAGGCCTCGTCAATATCTGATATGTCTTGAGATGCATAACTTCAGCCACTTCGGGTTAGAAGCTTACTGTTCCAGATTTGGTAATGCATCCAATATGGGCTCTACTTCAACTGCTTCTCGCCCTGAAATCACAACGCAAAGATGCATAAAGAACATAAATTTCTCAGATAAACTAAACAGTCTAAACTTTAAGTGCATACTATGATCTATCTAATCCTCCCAACCAAGCACATCGCCATTATTCACCGAGCAAAAACTGAATATATCACTGATCCTGCATGAAGGACACATAATATTAATAGGAGAGCGATCCTCACCATTTATGTCATAAACGACATCGAATCCTTCGGCTGAAAGGCTGCTTTTCACAAATTCAAAGTCCTTCCTGTCTCCCTTCAGGTGCAAGATCTATACAAAGAAAATGTTATTTAATTCATCCATTCAATGAGAAAACACCATGGGAGCACTTGCAACACGTTTCTTATGGTATTAGATAAGATTTACAATAGACGATTTCTTCTTTAATATTGTTTAGTACTGTCAAGTTGACCCTACCAAGCATGTTTCATGTTTTGCATAAACATACCTTGGATGAAAAATCAGAAAAATCTGTGTCTGATTCACCAGGCAATTGCTGCGTAATGGGTGCTTTTCCTCTTGTGAATAGAGTGACCTGCACTTATTCCAATTACTTAAATCCTTAAATTATTGGTATATGTAATAGTGATTTTTTTAAGGTCGTCGACTAAACCTGATGTCCCTCTTTGACGAGAAGTCTAGACAAAAATACACCAATAAATCGGGTGCCTCCCATGATTAGAATCTTTTTCGCACTGGATGCTGTGACACACAATGCTCCTTTTGGCTGCCATATTTTCCTTTTATACTACAGAAAAATATTGATAAGGATAGCATTAGAATTACCTCCACACAGAACAAACAGTTCATGGAAAGAGGATATTCTCAATTGAGTGCTTAGTATTTATATCAAACTTGCAACGTTGGTAACTAATTACCCTTCATCTCCTATAAGTCGAAGCATTGGCTGAATATTTTAAACCATTTCAGAAAAAATGCCCCAAGTTAAGTATTGTTATCATCTTTAGTCGAGGTAAGATATTAATTCTCAACATAACGTTCAAGCAAAATAAAAACACACTCATACACACAGGATGATATGTTTGTATCAAGAGGGACTACCTGAACCGAGGCTGTGAGTTGGGCGCCACTGAAGTCGGAAAATGATGACTGAAGGACGGCGGAAGACGGCTGCTTGTGTTGCACTACCACCAGACTTGCCATGATTAATTCCTAGTTCCTCCACCACCACTCTTCGTTTGAGGGGCCTCTGTTTGAAATAAGAATTTTAAGGGCTCTGATTTTTTCTATCTTTGGCTGCTTTATATTTTCATTTTCTCTCATTCTTACAATTGGGATAAGACAATGGCTTCACTCTCACCACAACTTCGGTTATATCCATATCTGCACGCTCTTGTTTCATACATGACTGTGGGCTCCTCCCATACTGATAAGAGTGAAAAGACTACTTTGCCCTGAGAAAGACGCAATTTGGGAAGGCACAGCCCAATTTCCAATTTTGTGTGAAATGGCTTCTTCTTATTTTTAATATTCTCAAACTATCCTTCCTAGTCTTACCTTCGGGTTGGAATTGAGATAAACAAAGGAGCATGTTTCGCTACGCTTGTAAGTTACTTATACTTGAGATGAGTTGGGAAAAAATTCATATTGAATAAGGTCAATTATAAATTTGAATCATTCATTATTAATCAAATTATATCGACACAATAACACGAACTCTGCCAAATTCTCAACCATTTTTTTAATTATATTTTCAAAGTTTACAGAGTCACGTATAATTTAATAAACATTTCAATAATACCTAGTAATTGTACGTATAACTTAAAAGCTAGCCACAAAAAAATAAAAGAAGATTTCAAATAATATTATTGTCACGTAGACGAAAGTGTCTTATTACTCTTACCATAAATTCGAGATTCACATTTGTAGCGCAATGCTTAACCTTGATTCTTTAAACAATAAAATAATATTATACTAAAGAGCTCTAATGTTATTGTGAAAAATAACTTCTTTAAATCATTGAAGAATTACAAATACAAAATAGTATATGGAAGACAATTTCAAAAATTAACCTTATAAAATAGTTTAGCGTTACCTAAGATTTTAATGAATTCGTTTAGATCCTTTGTAATCTTTACGGGTTTCTTGGGTAATTAGTCCACTAAATCGTGATTAAGCACTTTGTACATAATCGTCTTATCATTTGAGAGTTGACACTAACCTTCAATGTATGCATTATTGTTATTTTTCAATATATGCATTATACATGACTCTTTTAGGGATAGCAAAGGGGCGGGTCAGGACCCGCCTTGCTAGGCAATTTCCCGCTCCATCCTCGTTCCGTTACCCTTTTTAAGGCAAGGCGGGACGGGACCCTTACCTCGTTTACTATCCCATTTAATTTTAATTTTGTTTTAAGTTTTTGATAATTCATTTTATTGTTTCCATTCATTAGAGTGAGACAATAATATATTTTTTAATATTTTATTTATTTTTAAAAGTTAAATTATTCAAATATATTTGGTACACTAAGACTTTTATTATTTGTCGTATTTTTTAGATAATCTTAGTTGCCATTTTATATTAGAACTAATGAAATTTCGTGAAATTTTCCATTTAAAGTCTTGAATTCTAAAAAAAAAAACTTTCTTTCTTCTCATTTTAATCGTCAAAAATCCTATCTTGTAATTTTTTCCGAACGATTTTTTTTCTGAAATATACATCTTATCATTCTTTTATTTCTTTAGGTTCGTAATCCTAGTTAGGTTGTATTGTTTGAGCTCATACAATAATACAACCAATCATATACTACGTGCTAATTTCAACTATTATTGAGACTACACTCATAAGATGATATACTAGTGTATGTGTATCTATCAAAGTTTCAACGTCTCTATGTATCATGACAATAAGAGTATAATATTGCTTGAATAATTTACGTAGACGTAGATTTTTCAGACAAGTATCTAATCCTAAACTCCTAATCAACGTTGATCTCTCTTTAATGTTGATAACACCAAATGAACACTACATGTTATCAATCTATACTTTATCAACATCATCATCTTATCATATATACCATTCGAGTATTTGTATAATTGTGCATGTATTAATGCATTTGAACATGGATTGCCACATTATATCTCCTACATCGTGTAAGCAACAAGTTCATTACAAAGTGATGTGAAAAGACGAAGTCTTAAAAATTGTAAGAAAAATTCGATATACTATGTGGTAAAGATAATTCAAAAGCAGAAATGTAACTATTTATCACAAATTGTAACTATTTCATATACAAAGGGAAGTGATTTCATCACAAATTGTAACTATTTCCAGAACAAAATTTATTTATTTTGTTTTTGCTGTAGTTTGGAAAGATAATTCAAAAGCAGAAATGTTATCTTCCTCACCCTTTTGTTTTGGGTCTAAATCTGAATGGCTAGTTATAAATGTGCTCTGCTTTTTGGCACCTAAGCTCCATGCTTGTGAATGCATGCAATGATGGAGCTCAGGCATATATTTTGCAGTGCATTTATAATCTCTCAACTTGAATTCATGTTCAATTTAGGTAAACTAATAATTTTCCTGCCTCACTTTTTTCTTTCTTAAAAATCGAAAATAGAAGGAAAATAATGTAAAACTTTCACCAAGGTGCCATTATAGATATGTTATGCTTGTTTGCCTACTTGGTACTGACTGTCGCGTTAACTTCTTTGTGCAACCCTGGTGCTGCAATTCTTTCTTTTCATCCATTTAACTGAAAGCTGGTTGAAGCCAATAGTATTTACCTCTGTCTGGATTAGCATATACTCAATAGTATTATCTATATGAATGACTAGTAATCACAAACTCCTAAAGTTAAAAAGTTAGCAGGACATTTTTTACAACATGAATTGCTTCTAGTTATCACTATTAATGGACTCAGCTTCTATCCCATACCTTGACTAGGCTCTGTTTACATATCTCTTTCATCTTCTCCCTAAGTTTCTCTGGTGCTCCCACTGATGAGAATCTACATTAATTTTTTTGCAATTTGCATTGTAGCTGCTGGATGAGATGATAGACAATGGCTTCCCCTTAACAACAGAACCTAATATCCTGAGGGAAATGATAGCTCCTCGGAACATTGTCGGCAAGGTTTTGAGTGTCATCACTGGTAATGTTTCCAATGTGAGCAACACCCTTCCAGGTGCGACAGCATCTTGTGTTCCATGGAGAAAAACAGACCTGAAACATTCAAGCAACGAAGTTTATGTTGATCTTGTTGAAGAAATGGATGCATCATGCAATTATAAACAGGTGCATATTACATTTCTATCAAAACACTCCATAGTCTGATTCCCATGTTTTGATTAGCTTTCTGAATTTAGGAAATTTATACTATTGAATGTGCTAAACTTATCCTTTTATTTAGAAGTTGTAAGTTTAATGTGAGGGAAAAGAAAGTATATCACCAAGCATGCATAGAAATGGATCCCACCAAGTGTAGGTAATTGACAGTACTATGTAATGGCCATGTGATGCATGTTAGGCTCATGACAACTACAACAATTATTTTATTTCCATTCACATATGACACTCTGTCTGCTGGTGAATTATTTTTATCATCCTACTACCGTTAAATCAGTAGGACAGAGTTCCTAAATGAAACAAAATGAAAATTCAGTGATTAACATGGGAAAAAAAATTGGTGACCAAAGAGAAAAAAGGCTGTAAGTTGGGCGACTAGCAGTATTTTTAGCGCATTGTAATTTATGAACAGTTTGATAAATTCTCTCTTGCTGGGGGTAGAACATAAAATAATCCTAAATGCATGTCTTTTATTACAGTCAAGCCAAAACTATATGATCAGGCATGTCTTCAAGTAGGACAATTTTCCTGTCCTGCAAAATTTTTATTTTTGTGGGATTTTCGAAATACAGATTCCATCATCATGATAGAGCTTGTAATTGTAATTATCAATTCTTGATGACACGGTGTCCGTTTTCTGCAGACCATATATATGATCAAGGCATGATATGTTTCCGAAAATTTGTTATCTTGTGACTTTTGAAACTTTAGATTAGTGTTGTCTTATTGATTCTGATTACAATTTTCCGCAGACTTGCTCTTTGTCAGTTGGATGGATTCCGAAAAATAAAGCTCCTTCAATGTCGGGAACAATGGCACTCGAGAGAGGCTTAGAGCGGCTCAAAAGTATTTCCCACCTTTCAAGTGAGTTTCAGGATTATGGGTGTTGCTCTCTCTGGCTTACAGATTGATAAATTGGATCTGAAGAATTTACCTTTGCATCCTTATAAAGGTTTCCGAGGTCTTACCAGGGCAGGTGAATTTGAAGTGAGGTCATAATGTTACAGGTGTTATTTCTGACGGTTAGATTTTTTGGACCAAAATGGTTCAGAGGTCGTCCTTCTGTCATACAATTTTGAAAAGTATGAGACCTTCGTTGCATATTTTTAAAATGTATGAAACTCCAATGCAAAATTTTCCTTTTTAATCAATTTAAGTTTTGGGTGTAATTTGCACATTTTTGAAATGTTTGGAACCTCCACTGCAATATTCACATATCAATTGGACACGAATACTCTAACCTGTTTCGTAATTTCTTTATGTTTCGTATTATACCGCATTTTCTTAACATTTCGTAATGTAGTGCCATTTTTTCACCAGTGCCACAACAAATTTTTTTATAGCAATTCGTAAACATTAAGAAAGACAAGAAATGTTAGGAGCCTTTTTTACATAATGCATCAAAAATGACTACAAGAAGAGTTGTTCAGTTCCATCAAATTCCTCAAACTATCATAAATTCTCTTCATTGGCCACAAAATTCACCCACCCATTTGAACCCACAATTTGTAGCTAAACCTCCTTCAATCTTAGCAACTGATCTCATCAAGTCATACTTTGAGAAGGGATTCGTTAAAGAAGCTCGTGTACTGTTCGATGAAATGCCTGAACGAGACGTGGTTGCTTGGTCTTCTATGATCAGTGGCTACGCCTCGTGCAACCTCTATAATCGTGCATGGACAACGTTCTACGAGATGATGAAGGATGGTGTCAAAGTGCAACCTAACCAGTTCACGTTCTCTAGCGTACTTAAGGCTTGTAAAGGCATGCGGTCGCTGTCTTGTGGTGCATTGACTCATGGATTGGCTCTTAAGCATAGCATGCATGGGAGTTTGTACGTTGATAATGCGCTCATGGACATGTATGCGACGTGTTGTGGTGGAATGGAGGACGCATTCATGGTTTTTGAGGAGATAAGCATTAAGAATGCGGTGTCGTGGACTACATTGATAGCTGGTTACACCCACCAAGGTGATGGTCATGGAGGACTTCGCGTTTTTAGACAAATGATACTGGTACGTATATTAATCTGTCTGATCATGCATAATATCTGTTGGCACATAAAAAGATTACATACAAGAAATTCCGCAGACTGAATCCCCACGCTTATTTTCTGATACTCTAATAAGCAAATTGCATCATATACAAGATTTTAAGTTGGTTCAATTAGCATGTTTTCTCATACCTGTGTGAACAGGAGGAGGCTGAACCAAATCCATACAGCTTTTCAATTGCTGTTAGAGCTTGTGCCTCAATTTGCTCACACAGCTATGGAAAGCAGATACATGCTGCAGTGGTGAAGCATGGATTTGAATCCAGTATTCCTGTAATGAATTCAATATTAGACATGTATTGTAGCTGTAGTCATTTGAGTGAAGCAGATCAATGTTTTCATGGAATGCCTGAGAGAGATATAATCACATGGAACACTTTGATTGCGGGACATGAAAAATCTGATCCCTACGAGTGTCTCAACCACTACTCTGTTATGGAGTCAGAAGGTATCACTCCAAATTGCTTTACATTTACTAGCGTTATAGCTGCTGCAGCTAACATGGCATTATTGAGTTTTGGAGAACCGGTTCATGGTAAAATTTTAAGAAGAGGCCTAGGAAATGACTTGGCAGTAGCTAATGCTTTGATAGACATGTATGCGAAATGTGGAAGCATTGTGAATTCGTTCAAGATTTTCAATGTAATGTGTGATAAGAATATCGTTTCATGGACCTCTATGCTGATTGGATATGGTAGTCATGGGTATGGAGAAGAAGCTGTCAAACTGTTTGACCAGATGATTCATTCTGGAATTAGACCTGATAGAATCGTGTTTGTGGCAGTTCTGCATGCATGTAGCCATGCTGGACTAGTCGACAAGGGTTTAAGGTATTTCAAATCAATGTTTAGTGATTATAATATCACCCCGGATCAAGATATTTATGGGTGTGTTGTGGATTTGCTAGGACGTGCTGGGCGAGTTAAGGAAGCTTTTGAGCTGATAGAATCTATGCCATTTATGCCTGATGAGTCCGTTTGGGGAGCATTTCTCGGAGCCTGTAAAGCACATAAGCTTGCAGAGCTGGGAAAATTAGCAGCGAGCAAGGTATTAGATTTGAGGCCAAACGTTGCAGGGACGTATATGATGTTGTCAAACATATATGCGTCTGATGGTAAGTGGGGAGATTCTGCCAAAATGAGGAAATTAATGAGAAGAATGGTGAACAAGAAAGAGCCAGGGAGAAGTTGGATTGAGGTGAGGAACCAAATCTACAGTTTTGTTGCTGGAGATAGGTTGGGTTCCCATGTCGAGTGGGTCTATGAAGTTGTCGATACTCTGGTTTTGCATATGAAAGAAGTAGAATGTAATCTTGATTTACATTGCTTAGTACATAACTTAGAAGATGGAACTCGAAGACGAGCTGCCATTGAGAAGTATATGATAGTGTCGAGTTAAACAAATTTCGGGTTTGGTTATATTTATTTTGACTGACATCTGGAGCAAGACGAATTCATTCGAATATTTGATATTCGAATGAATCAAATTGACAAACTTATCTTTTGTTGCAATTGTAAATTTAACATGCTATATAATTTTTATTTATACATGTGTTCAGTAAAACAATGAGGTGATAATGTTATTAAACAATTAAAAATTTTGTTGTCACTTCAATTGTGTATTAAGATAATGCAGTTTCTTTACATAGCACTGTTCATTCTTTAATCTTATTTATGTTATGGATTACTTTCAGTAGTTCTTCCAATCAAAATGTTCATTGCTCAGAGGGAGGGAATAGAAGCAATCGTATTCTGTTACTTGGTAATGAAACGGTATGCAAAGGAAGTTTCTTTCATGAGAATGGCAAGTCTCGAGCACTCTCATACTTGTTGAGCGTGCTACTTTTATAGGCAACTTTTCACACAATCTTCGACGTAGATATGCTCTACTTTTTAGAAATATCGTGTACGATCTTTCATGTGACTGAGCGAGGAGAAGGGGGCGAAGATCTGTTACTTTCACATACATGCTCAGTGAATTAGGGAAAAAAATAAAAAATTTAAGAGAAGATTTTTAGTCCTCTTGAGAGTGTGAAAACTCGATACTTCCTACCGCCATTTAATTGACGTGTTATTTATCTATGTTTGGATCCGAATCATAATAGGTCTCAATTATTCAATACACATGTCAATTAAATTACCGAGTATGTACTTCGAAAGTACTTCAATCTTTTCCAAGTAGACTCCAAGGTATACAACACTATTAAAGAAGAGGAAAAATTACGAAAATCTCTTCCATTTTATTGTTTCAAACTCGTCTCATTCTATATGCCATACATTTTATGAAACTAGTGGACGCACGTGCAATGCACGTGTTTTAGTTTAGTTGGATATCTAATAGCGTGGAATGATTGTTAGAAATCCACATTGCAACAAATTTTGTTATGTAGTATATAGTATTCGTACAAAATGAAGACAAATTTAATGCTTCATAATAACTAAACATGAAACATAAAGACGGAACATGTACAATTTATGTTAGTATCCAACTTCCATTAGTGAAATAGACTTTGTACACCATGAACATTGGGATTTCATCGTTCACAAGCTCGAATACACACGTGTCACCTATTTGAAGTTCTTTTTTTGTAACGTAGGCTGACCACCCCACAGTGAACCATCGCACGTCACCATTTTTTCTTAGATTTGTTCGCACTGGCCAATTGCGTTGTGAACGATTCTGGATTTGGATATTCTGGACAAGTTTTTGTAGATGTAATCGAGCGAAACCCCCGGGTACATCCTACAAGATAAATTGACAAATTTATAAATAGGAAAATTTAGAATGACAATTAATATGAAAAATAGTTTCATACATAGAAGGCAATACATATAAGGCATGAAGGTAAGAACCACATATTTTAGAAAAAAATTTATTTAAAGAGGAGTTTACAATTTTTCGATGACCATCTCGATGAGCTTGTAACGTTACTTGGAAAATAGGATTGCCATTAGGTGAAATCTCATTCTCAAATGTCTCTGACTCATAGGTTACTTCCACACCTGAATCCTCAAATATCTCAACATGTTGCCAACTCTAATAATGCCATACAATTATACATATTAAATTGCCTTGTCTAAAAGCTTAAAGACGAAATCATCTAACAAATTTGAAGTAATAAACAAAGCTTTCATCATGGTTTACATCACCAAAATTCTATATTTATGGATAGGGAATAACGAAATCAATGAAACCTACGGGAAAGATTTCAAGATTGTTTTCCAAGGCCATATACACATTAGCAAGTGTTTGCGCTTCCACTCCCTACAAAATAAACTCAGAATCACAACTCTTAACTCTTACGAGAAGAGATATATGTTTTCATAATTTGGAATGGCCAACATCAATAGCATAATGTGAAAAAAATATATGAAACTAAATATGACTGTTGAGAGTTAGTTAAAGTTTGGAACATATCGAAATGCACAAGAGAGCAAAGAAGTACCTGGGTGGCACCTACAACAAGGAGAGCTCCCTCACAAGCGGCTAGAGAATGAAAAACCTACAATTGTCAAGAAAATGGAAAGATAAAATGAATACAAGTCATAGAGTTGTTGTAGGCCTTTCTAAAATTGATAAATTTGTTAATAGAATTATGGAAGGCCAAAATCCATCATCAATACATTAAAAAAGATCTCTGTCTCTTTCTGGACAAAGTCAGAGAGATTTGATGAGATACACAAGAGACAAAATCAGAGAGATTGATGGATACACAACAACCAGGTCACTCAAATGATTTAAACATTCCTGAGAAGTAAACATCAGAATTTGAAATCAAAAGTGGTGGTTTCAAATAATATAATAAGCGGTAGAAAGAAACTTGGGAACCGAGCTCTGTCATAACATCCTGGATAGAAGAGGATAAGATAGGAGAACTATTTAGACTATTTCTTTCTTGAAGTATCAAAATATGAAGTTTACGTTGACAGAGAAACTGCCGTTTGCAGATAGGCAGAGAAAGTAAGAAATATACCACAGGATAAGTTATTCTCTCTTCATTTAAGAAGTTTGAGAACAAGATCAAGTGTCAAATACTAAGCAAGAAAACATGATAACGCCAAATAAACTACATGATACATCTTATACAATCAATTAATTACAGCTTTCGAAAGTGTGCCAACTACAGTTTTGGATTTCATCTTATAATACCTCCATTTTTTAATTTCTCTCTCATTTTGCATTGGAAATTGTAACTTGTTCTCTCAAATATTTCCTTGGCCTGCTTGCAACAAGTGTGAGGTGCAACCTGAACCAGAAGCTGCAATGTATCGAGNAAGTTTTTGTAGATGTAATCGAGCTAAACCTCCGGGCACATCCTAGAAGATAAATTGACAAAGTTATAAATAGGAAAATTTAGAATGACAATTAATATGAAAAATAGTTTCATACATAGAAGGCAATACATATAAGGCATGAAGGTAAGAACCACATATTTTAGAAAAAAATTTATTTAAAGAGGAGTTTACAATTTTTCGATGACCATCTCGATGAGCTTGTAACGTTACTTGGAAAATAGGATTGCCATTAGGTGAAATCTCATTCTCAAATGTCTCTGACTCATAGGTTACTTCCACACCTGAATCCTCAAATATCTCAACATGTTGCCAACTCTAATAATGCCATACAATTATACATATTAAATTGCCTTGTCTAAAAGCTTAAAGACGAAATCATCTAACAAATTTGAAGTAATAAACAAAGCTTTCATCATGGTTTACATCACCAAAATTCTATATTTATGGATAGGGAATAACGAAATCAATGAAACCTACGGGAAAGATTTCAAGATTGTTTTCCAAGGCCATATACACATTAGCAAGTGTTTGCGCTTCCACTCCCTACAAAATAAACTCAGAATCACAACTCTTAACTCTTACGAGAAGAGATATATGTTTTCATAATTTGGAATGGCCAACATCAATAGCATAATGTGAAAAAAATATATGAAACTAAATATGACTGTTGAGAGTTAGTTAAAGTTTGGAACATATCGAAATGCACAAGAGAGCAAAGAAGTACCTGGGTGGCACCTACAACAAGGAGAGCTCCCTCACAAGCGGCTAGAGAATGAAAAACCTACAATTGTCAAGAAAATGGAAAGATAAAATGAATACAAGTCATAGAGTTGTTGTAGGCCTTTCTAAAATTGATAAATTTGTTAATAGAATTATGGAAGGCCAAAATCCATCATCAATACATTAAAAAAGATCTCTGTCTCTTTCTGGACAAAGTCAGAGAGATTTGATGAGATACACAAGAGACAAAATCAGAGAGATTGATGGATACACAACAACCAGGTCACTCAAATGATTTAAACATTCCTGAGAAGTAAACATCAGAATTTGAAATCAAAAGTGGTGGTTTCAAATAATATAATAAGCGGTAGAAAGAAACTTGGGAACCGAGCTCTGTCATAACATCCTGGATAGAAGAGGATAAGATAGGAGAACTATTTAGACTATTTCTTTCTTGAAGTATCAAAATATGAAGTTTACGTTGACAGAGAAACTGCCGTTTGCAGATAGGCAGAGAAAGTAAGAAATATACCACAGGATAAGTTATTCTCTCTTCATTTAAGAAGTTTGAGAACAAGAT
>CAIGRF010272940.1:0-31134 GCA_903798235.1 Fraxinus ornus
TATCTCAAAAATCTACCAAAATCAAGTGCTATAAAGCTTATCGATTTTGGGAGTAATACATTTGAAAGTCAGGATCACAGGCTATGTGGTGTCTACACATCATTATCATGCTCCAGAGGTTATTTTGGGTAATTGGTGGTTCTTGCATTCTTTTCGCTGCATTTTTTATTATTTTCAGTTGGCCCGATGGGTTATTGCTGATGTTGTTTTATATAGGTCTTGGATGGAACTACCCTTGTGCTATGTGTAAGTATAGGTTGCATACTTGTTGAACTGTGCTCTGTAAGAAAGCAACATATAGTTTTCACTACCTTTTAAAATTGAATATTCTTTATTTTAATTTATATTTTGGCATTGCTATGTTAATGTATATGCGCAATTGTGGCCTGTCATCTACTTAGGCATCTTATACGGTTGATTGTATTACTAAGAAGAAGCTATTGCATGTTGGGTTACCTGTCATATCTGGATATTCTTACTTGCATTCTTTATTTTGATGAATACTGTGCCTATTACCATCTAAGATGGCTTTCTAAGGAAGCATGCTAGTGCCCTAGTCAACATTTTCAACTGTCAGTGTATCAATTTTTTTGCAACAGGGCGAGGCACTTTTCCAAACTCACGAGAACCTGGAACATCTGGTTATGATGGAAAGGGTTTTGGGGCCATTGCCTCAACATATGATGATGCGAGCAGAGTAAAACTCTATTTTTTACATCATGTCATGGACCAAACTCTGATGATGATTCTGATAGTTATTTCGTTAATCTTCTGCAGCCGGCAGGCTGAGATATATTTTAGAAGGGGTGCAATGTTGGATTGGCCGGAGGGTGCAACTTCAAGGGAAAGTATGAGAGCAGTTTGGAAATTACCCGAACTTCAGGTGAATGTTAGCTTGTCATAGCCAAACTATGCAGGAATTGTTTCTCTCTCTTATATAGCTATGGAAAAGTATTCAAGAGTTGCACTGTTTTTGTTTCTTCCTCGGGAGGTAACAGAGCAAATAAATGCTTGTCAAGTGTCTAGCCTGAGATAGTGGTAGGTGCCTGCTTGATTTTTCTTTTGCTATCCAGAATACCCTTTAAATTTAAATATTNTAACGTACCTAAAAAAAATTTTCGGGGGCAAGCCCCACCCCTTCACCTCTACCTCTAGGCCCCCACTACTTTTGAGCTCTAGCTCCGCCCCTGCGCCGGAGGGTGCAACTTCAAGGGAAAGTATGAGAGCAGTTTGGAAATTACCCGAACTTCAGGTGAATATTAGCTTGTCATAGCCAAACTATGCAGGAATTGTTTCTCTCTCTTATATAGCTATGGAAAAGTATTCAAGAGTTGCACTGTTTTAGTTTCTTCCTTGGGAGGTAACAGAGCAAATAAATGCTTGTCAAGTGTCTAGCCTGAGATAGTGGTAGGTGCCTGCTTGATTTTTCTTTTGCTATCCAGAATACCCTTTAAATTTAAATATTCCAACTTAGACCGTTCTGTCAGATTGTATTTTTTGATCAGTTTTTGAAAAACTATTTTCTGTGATCGCTAATTTTCCCTCTCTTTTGCCTCCGCTTCCTCTTTCTTCTCCATTCTCTCTCTTTTAAGTTGTTCTTTTTATTTTCTTCTGGCGGTAGTTTGTGGTTTGGTTGATATATTTTGGGAGTTGTTGGCGTTATGTTGGTTATTACATTCTTACTTCCACTTGTTTGGCACGTTTTACTTTTGGGTAGTTTGACAACTTGGAACCTCCTTGTTATTACACACATGACCCCTCGAGTCAGGTTTGTAAAGTTGAGGACTGATCTAAAATTTTGAATTTGATCCCTTAGTCAGCAGCTGAAAGCAGGTCTTGGTGAACAACCATTGAGGAGAGGACTTTTTGGGGGGGAATTGTTTAAATGGCTTCTGTAGAAGTATTGCAAATGTTTTATTGGCTGAGTGGCTGAAAATTAAAAAAAATATCTTCTATAGAGAACTCTTGATAACTTTTTACCGACTGATGGTGCCAGCTGGTTGCTTGGCTTCTTGTGCCCATGTTAGTGTTGGTAAAAGGCGTGTCACTAATGAGATTCTTTGGTATGTACAGAAATATTAGAAATAGAAGTCGACCCTTTTATAGTGCAAAATATTTTACATCATCAAGCTTTTGTTTCTTAGCAAAGAAGCCAGAAAACTCTCGAATTCTGAAGGATGAATGCGGTTTTACTAGCGTCAAACACTCTTTTACCAGTATTATTAATTTGGCACCAAGCTTCTGAGGGTGGCACTGATATGATCTCTCCACCGTATCCCAGAACTTGATCATGCAGCATGTAGACCACTCAGCTGGAGATCTGATTAATCTTTTGCAAGGGCTTCTAATGTATGACCCTGCTGAGCGATTCAAAGCAAGAGAAGCTCTGTCACACCCCTTCTTCACAAGGGATCTGAGAAGGGGTTTCTATCCTTTCTGATTGGAACATCTCATCAGCCCTTTCTATTGAGAGAACAGGGAAAGGAAAATCCACACTTACATTAAACAAAAAAGGAAAATATAAAGAACAGAAGGGGACAGAAAACAGTAAACTATGAAGATTGGCTGCTGTTAGTGCCAACTTCTGATGCACTTGATCTGCTGGCCTTGTGTTGTAAGTACGCAGTTTTCTCATTTATTTTGTGTAATTCTCTCATTTCTTCTGTAGTTTTGTGGTTTAAATTGAAGATTCAAGCTAATATAATCTCTGATTAAAAGTTAATAGTGAGGCTTTTCATTCTTCACCAGTTAAAAACACTGCTAGTTAATCAAACTTTATTTTGTTTCAAAGTAGTCAGTGAAGTTTAACTTTGTTCTAGTTTGGTCAATTAGTTAAACTTTCGTTCGAACCAAATGTTTCAACTTAAGACAGAAATTTGAAGTCACACCTACGAGTACGTCCTTCACGTCATCCATTCTGTTAAAAAAACTAATGGATGCTACTGAGTGACTTAACATATACAAAAAGTAAACTTTGTGATTATTTAATAAAATAAAGTTGATTGACTAACGGATGGAGATCAAGATAAGGATAGAATTATAATTTAGATAGGATTTTAAATAAGGGTTTTATTTAAATTATGATTGTTTAGATTAGATTAAAATATTAAAAACTTAATCAAAATATTAATACTAATCTAATATATTCTAAACAATCATAAAATAAATAAAACTCTTAATTAAAATCCTGTAAGTCTATATCTCTATCTTTATCGTTGTTTCCATCATTAACACAAAAATTTCACTATTTCCACTTATATTATATTTCTAATGTGAGAATCTGAAAGTTGGTAAGATCAATAAAAGATTGGTATATCCACTTTTCTTTCATGAATTTGTTCCTGAACTCTAATTCAATTGTGTTCCACGCTGCTACAGCGCCAAACCAAAACTGGAGAGCAGATTTACTATTTCTTTTTCCCCATATTTTGGTGAAATGATTGTTGCTCCTGCCTTTTAGTTGAGAAAGTTGATGGAAAAATATTTCATTTCCATGTTTACAATACTGCACTAAACCTACCCACTTGAATTTGTTTATAAATTTAAACCCTGTTTGACAATCATACTTTTTAAACTTTTTTTCTACGTACTTATTTTCAACTACACATTCACCCAATAAAATATTCTGTACGTAAATCCAAATTTTTTTTCTACTTTTTAATAGGGCTGGACAAAAGTTCCTAAACCGAACTGAACCAAACGGTTTTTCATAAATTAAATACTCGAACGGGTATTTGAATCGAGAATCGATGGGTTCGGTTCGGTTCGGTTCTCGGTTCTAGGTCAAGAACCGAAGAGCCGAATTTAAATAATTTTTTTATATTGAATTAATTGAATTATTTTAATTTTTTCTAAACAAATTAGCAAATTAATATATGTTTTTAAATTGAGTTATCTTAATTTGTAATAGTTACGAATGAACATGTTATTAGTTATATTTATGTAGTGTTGTTGTAAATGCTAAAAAAATTAATTATGGTACGGAACTGAATTGAACCGAACCGAACCCGAACAGTTCCATACTTATATTTGGACCCGACGGTTTCATTTATTAAATACTCGAAAATTTTGGGTCGGGTCGGTTCTGAAGAGAATCAAACCGAATCGGACCATGTACAGACCTACTTTTTAATCACAAATTCTCCTAAAAATTACTATTCAAAATTCTATTTTTCAAAAGTATGATTGTGAAACAGGGGTTTAGTTGTACTAAAAATTACTAGAGCTGAATATTTCATTAAAAGTGTCGTAATCATTTCTAGCTGTAATCGCACTGCGAAAAAATAGTATTAGTCTAGTGTTTTAGGCTGAAACAATGGGACAAAGGTGCCTACAGTTGATTAATGGATTTAGGTGGGTGGGATTATCTTTAGACACCATAATTGTAGTTGGGATGACAATCTGGGGGCAGCTTTCTACTGTCTGGATTATCTTTATGGAACGTCAATTGGACATGGTCTAGGGTAATTGGTTTATTCTACCTGATAGGTAAACCTCTTTGGATGCAGAAGATTAGAATGAAGGTGTTGATTCTAATTAATTACGATATCGGGAGATCTCTTGATGGGGTATTCTCGAGGTGGTGATGATAGACTTTGATGAAGTGTAATGTTTCTTTGTTGAAAGTAGATGGAGAAAAAGGTCATCACGTGAGAATAATGATGATCATATATTGGTTATGTGATTTATTTCGTAAGAAAGAGATTGTTGGAGATGTATAAGAAAAAATCTAAATTAACTAGACATGAAGATGATGTAAGATTTACATTATATTTCATACAATGAAGTGTACATGACGAGAGAGACAACGGTTAAGTATTTCATGTCCATTATATCAATTATGTTATAGGTGTTAATCAATCTCACCTGTTTTGGCCATGACACTAGAAATCAGTGTCATTATGTAATTGGTATGTTGGAACGGCGGCCATGTGTGATTTTTAGATTGGTGAGTTGGAGAGGTATCACTTGGAACAACATTAGAGTCAAAAACAGAGTTAGCTTTCCAGTGAAAGACCCCCTTCCGATAGGAATAGAAATTTGAGTCGCGAGCTTCAAGGCATTCTCTTACAGCCGTTAACGTTAGAACGCATGACCCGTTCTTTTGTTTGTTTTGCGCGGTCCCATGCCTGCTTCGTCTATTCCATTTTCCCGTGAGCCCCCCAACACCATTCGGAGCCTAATCAATCATTGTTTACTTGCCAAAATTGATTACTTTTGGACTGATTGTGATACTTTGAATTTTGATAAATTTTTTAAATTCTAATCAAAATCTATGTTTTTTATTTTCATAGAGTTCCCTTTTTCTTGTTATTTGTGTCATTTAAGTCATGTTACAAAATTGGACAATTTTTTATTTTTTTTTTATTTTTTATTTTTTTTGCCAAAAGAGAAATGAGTGTGAAAAGATCCCACGGCAATTCCACGTGCTTGTGTGTACACAGAGCGTGGGTTTTTATGGTAAGCCCAACTCACAGTCGGTGGGACCCAAATCATGTATGGTCTTTTAATATTTTGCCCTTCTGTAAGGGGAATTGCTGCCAGAATTAACAAATTTTTTTTTTTTTTTTNTTCCGTAGAAATTATGGAAACCATTTTCTGTACACATAGCAGAACTTATAGAAAATTGATGAATTTTACAGAGGTAGATGATGATTTTATCCTCTCCGTGTATTGTTTTGTACCGTTGCCGGCTTTGTTCTCATTTTTGGGTAGTTGGAATAACCTTCTCATGCTCTAATGACCATTTAGGACTTGTTTGACAAGACTTTTAAAAAGTTAAAAGCAAATTTTGAGATTAAGGAGATTCTTTTGAATAATTTGCGAAAATGTTTTGCCGGGCAATAACTTTTAGAGGAAGTTCATTCAATTTGAAAGCTCTTCTATAAAAAATAAAATAAATAAAAACCTTTCCAAACAGACCCTTAGAACACTTCCATTGAAAGTTGCATTTCTTTCATAAGATTATTATTTTTTAATTATGTTACTGTGTGCGTGAAGACTCTAAAATGAACAATTGAGCAACTAGGCCTTGGTATAAAGATTTGAGATGGAGATTGGTTTTATTGAACTTGAGATGTTCGTAGAACTCAGTCCAACTTCACTGGTTGAGACGTGTCAGCTACGATCTTCTTTTCTAGTGGTAATTTTAATTTTTTATTTTTATTTCACTTAACCGGGATCAAATTTAAATAGAAAATTATTAAACATCCTCTTGATATAAAATTATAAATGATTTATATATTCAGTCAAAGTTAAATATTAATGCCAATTACATATTTATATTATTCATAATATATTTTATTTTATTTTTTACCTTTAGATAATTCCTAAAAGTCAGAGCATGGGACAAAACTTGCACTATCATTGGCTTTTGAATTTGAACGGGTAAATAAGAGAACCTAATTTTTATTTATTTATTTTTAATGTTATTTATTTACCTAAACCTTTTCAAGCCCTAATGCCACTTGGACATCATCTTCGGCCAATTTAGACCCCTATTTTGGGTGAGTGGCATCATCTGGGTCCACATTTCACGTGGATGGGCCCAATCAAACAAAGCAAAGGCTGCTCATTAAAATCTCCTCTAATCTCCTCCCCACCAATCACATATCTCCTCCCACGTGGGACTTCATACCCCAGTCTACCTCAATATTCATTATAATATTAATTATTTTATGACATAAATACCTGTGTCTATATAATATAAAATTATATTCTATCAACTTCTTGTATCTTTTTTCTTCAACTTTCTAACCCTGAAGCCGTCTCTCTCTATCTCTCTAAATCCTTTTCAAATCTTGATTACAAAGAAGTTGGGTCTCTTGTTATTACAGCAAGAAATCATGGGCGATTCTTCTGCTCAGTACATCCATATGGTAACTCTCTCTCTCTCTCTCTCTCTCTCTCTCTCTCTCTCTCTATATATATATATATATATAGTTTCTGTGTGTGTGTGTGTGTGTGGATTATGTTGACGTTTGATGTCGCGATGATGAAAGGTACAACATCTTATCGAAGAGTGTATAATATTTGATATGAGCAAAGAAGAATGCATGGAAGCTCTCTCCAAACATGCAAATATCAAGCCGGTTATCACTTCTACAGGTCACTCATTCTTACAGATATTTCTATGATTTTTATTTTATTCAAAGACAATTAAAATACGTCTGTTAAGCAGTGTGGAAGGAGTTAGAGAAAGAGAATAAAGATTTCTTTGATGCCTACACAAAGAGGAGAGAGGAGAGAGAATCCGAAAGGGAGACAAGGCAAAGAATCCACAGGATGCAATTGGAATCTCCAACACAAGATACCAACAAATGAGGCAAACGACGTCGGATCATTGGCATCGTCTTTGAATTATATTCTGCATCGTCCTTGTTCACATGTACTACAATAAAACCCAAACACCCCCAAGTGTTTTTTGCTTGGAGCACTGTGCCTTAATGACTAATGTGCATCGTTTCTTGACACGTGTCGAGAGCCCACGTTGTTGTTATATGATTGTCATGCCTAGCTAGGGCTTGGAAACTTGCACTTTCTATTATGTTTATGTTTTTTTGGTTGTTTTTGGACGATTGATGATATTTTGTGTTCATAAATGAAGTGTTGAAGGGGGCCATTGCCATTTGAAAAGGGGGGTTTCTTTTTGTGCTATATTGGTACGTGTATTGGGCCTTCTTTTGTATAAGAATAATGAGTTAGGGGTAGGCCTGAACAAAAAATACTTATCGTCAAATCGAATCGAATCGAAATTGTGATTTTAAAAACCAACTTGCATCTACATGAATTAATCAACGTTTTGGTTCAAAGTCAAACCAAACCATTTAGAATTGGTTTATTTTAGGTTTTGATCATAAAACTGAAAGAAAACAATTATTCCCTCCGTTCCTCCGTTCCAATTATATAGATTTGTTTACTTTTTCACGCGGATTAAGAAATTTTTTTTAATGTCATTGAAAAATTAATTTTTGTCAAGATCTTTTCTAACTTACCCCTATTTAATTTTCAATATGTAAAACTAAATTATTGTTTGAACTAATAAAGAATTTGAAGAAGATATGAGTATTGTTCCATGTTTTCAAGAAGTGGGAAATGTGTGTATTTGAATGATTTCAAGAAGTTGGCACATTAAGTGGAGAAAATTTAATGATGGTATATTGATGAAGTAACACAATAAAATATTCTACATTAGGAAATCGACATACATATTTGGAACAAGAGAAAAAGGGAACTCAACCTATATAGTTGGGACGGAATGAGTACATGTTATCATGGGCGGTTTAGAATGATGCAGTGGGGTTATCTAGTCCCTACACTTTTCTGGACATCAACATCATAGAGCTATTGTGAATGAAGAATTTGTACAAGATTTTCAAAAAGTTCTTTATATTTTCAATTTTGCTCTCATAATTAAAATTTCGTGAAATTTGTCCACACAACTTTATAGTAAAGTTTGCCTTAGTGATCCGATGGTGCCGAGTGGAAGAGCCGTCGCTCAACGGATAAAAGTTACTCTAGGTATAACATCGGCGGAAAGGTTTGGCACTTCGATGTTGGCTCTTCGCCACCTAAGGTTGTAGCATGTTCCAAGGGTTGGATTGTTCCATTAAAGCAGTACATGAGTTGGGTTCAGAACATTGTGAGACGATTTAGTCCATATTTGGTGTGGGCGTTAGAGCATTGAGAGAACCTTTCTCTAGTACGAGAGGACTGAGAAAGATGCACCTTTGGTGTACCAATTATCGTGTCCACTTTAAACACTAGGTAGCCAAGTGTGGAGTGAATAACCGCTGAAAGCATCTAAATAGTAAGCTCACCCCAAGATGAGTGCTCTCCTATTTCGACTCCCCTAGAACTTTTGGTAGCACAATTGAGACAGCAATGGGTTCTTTGCCCATGTGAGAATGCCCCGACCCATCGTGTTATACCCAAAACATAGATTTTATTGATTCATTTTAAACCTCAACAAATTACTTGCTAGCTGGCTTCTATTGAGATTTTAGACCATAAAATCATGGTTTTTAAAACGATTTAGTTTGAAATAGTTAAAATAAAAATAAAAAATCCCAAATCGAACCATCATCAATTAATCAAAGAATGACACTAAGTGCATGTTTGCCTAAGCTTAGGCACGACTAATAATTATACATATAAATACATTAATCTAAAACTAATACTTTTGTGGGAAATTTGAATATTTAAGTTGTTTTCATTGCCAACCTTCAAAATAAGTAACTTAATTCAAAAGTGAGTTTTATTTATAAGTTTTATTTTTTAATTAATGTAATTTATGAGTTAATTTTTAAAAATAATTAATATTGTTACTTAAAAATATGAAAGAAGAAACTTAGGACAGAAACATAACAGGCAGGCAACATGTGAGGATGATTTGTCCATCTAGTAGCAAAGATCTTCACAATCACATACCCTACAAGACTGTTTGTCCTAGAACAAAAGTATAATCTAACTTAACCAAAAATTTTAAATACACATATAGTTAAAGAATTTGCCTTTTATCTCAAGATTAGAATATACGTATTAGAACTATGAACTGTTACAAAATTACAATACTAAAATTAATTTCTACTTATTCAATGCAAAACCGACGCGTGTGTGTGTGTCTGAAAATCTATGTAAAGCATCATAAATTCATAAATTGATTTGATTCCCTGACCCTCAATAGTCAAATATTTCATTTCTTCACCCGTAAGATTCACACTCCCAAATTTGTTATTTCACTCTTTTCCAATGTGTGATTCAAAGTTGAATATTTTTTAGGGAAAATTGTAGCAGCAATCTCTAACATTTCACTTTCTTTTGCAAATTATACCATAACATTCAATTTGTGCTAACCCCTAACCTATGAGAAATAAGCATCTGGGGTCCAAATCATCCATTTGACTATTTTTTACCAAGTTGAAATGGGTAAAATGATAATTTTGCTATTTTATACATAAAATAACTTTGCTATTCGAAGGGTGTGCAAGTGTTTTCTGGGCTTTGGGGGTGGGGGTGTTTTATTTTATTTTCTCTTTTATTTTATTTCTAGTTTTTAAAATTATTTTATGTATAATAAGCAAAGTTACCATTTTATCCATTTCAATTTGATCAAAATTAGTCAAACTCCACTTTTGTTAGTCAACTAACGGTCAAATGGATGATTTGGACTCCAGGTGCTTATTTTTCATAGGTTAGGGATCTTTCTTGACACAAATTAAAGGTTAGAGTAAAGTCTGAAAAACAGTGAAATGTTAGGGATCGTTGTTACAATTTTTCCATTTTTATATACTAATCATCATTCTCTATAGTTTGGTTAAATCTTACTAATTGCAGCTCAATACATCAACAAATACGAATTCTCCTTATTTTTTTTATTTTTTTAGTCCAATAATTAACTAGGCTAATAACCCCTTGTTAAACATCTAATTTTCTCAAATAAGTGTTTGAGGTTTAATTAAGACATGTAATAAATTTTTATTTTTTTTTATCCTATGTGTGTGGACTTCTCTCCACTAAGTTTTCTAAATGACCCTTGTAGCGAGTTTTTTGGTGAGGACTCCCAAATCATATGACTACATGATACCAGATTTTAAATACCCTTGCATGCTTAATCACTCGAGTCATAAAGGCTACAGATAAAAGTTTTACAATAAGACAATATTTTCTTTTCTTTTTTCATGCAGTGATTAGTACAATAGTTTTTATTACACACATATTCTCAAAAATCAACTTATAACTTAAGATTTTCACCTAATTTTCATCTTATGGTTTTAGACAATCCACACAAAATTTAGCACACATGAAATCCACATATATCTCAATATCTCTCTACAATAACTCAATTAACCCCAAATCATCCTAAAATTAGTTTAGGGATGTATAATTTAGTGGTTATTGAATTTAGCATTTATGTCCACTAATTGATTTTTTTCAACTTATTCAAATTTTGAATCAGATTATTCTTTCATGATGCAAAATATGAATTTTGTGTGCAAAAATATCAAGTTTCACATAAATAAGCATAAATCAACCCTATCATGCAATTTTTCCACAATTTATAATATAATACATAGTTCCAACTATATGCATTATAGTAGACTAATTTATCTAACCCACATAAACACACAAAAGCAATAAATAAGTTTAAAATAAATTATTATTATTTTCAATTTTTCAATTTTTTTTCACTCAAACAAGCACACAAACTAATAAAAAATTCAATATTTTTCCACCCTCAAACTTATAACAGATATTGACCTCATTGTCTAAAAATATAAAAAGCAATATATAAAAATTAAGAACCAAAAAAAAAAAAAAAAACTAAGTGCTCCTCTGGTATAAATCTGCATGTGGTGAATGGATTGGCACGAAAAGTGCTGGATTATTTCCTATATCTTTTTCCTTGTCCAATGTGTTCAGGCAACAAGTTCCTTCAAATAGTAAAAATCAATGTAATATGAAACAATTTGTAGTAAGCTCATACACACCTTAAAGGGAAATATGGGAATGAAGATACCCTAAAAAAAAAAAAAACTACCAATAATATCTTCTAGAAAGCAAAATAAATAAAAATGAAGAAAATTGAGCTGTCTCCCAATAAGCGTTTTTTTATAGTATTAGCTTGACTTTATATGGTGGCTTGAAAATAGAGTTTTCAACCTTGTATTGGTTGCACTGACAGTTGTTTCTTAAGTCATCTTTAAACCTCCAGATTATAAGATTTACATTGTTGTCCCGCCTAACAATTCCACATTCTTCCTTCCTATTCTTGCTACTTTTCCAATGATCTATCTTTTTGCACTCCTCAAATATCAGGTGGTTGCTTGAGTAGAGCATTAATGGTGAAGTTTTGTTTTTTTTTTTTTTTTGCACCCTCAAGATTAATTCACCTTTTTCGAAATTCATTAATGCCCATGTAGCTGTTAGGAATGGTCTTCCCAAAATTAATGGCATGTGTTGAGCATCTATATCAAGGATGATGAAATCTGCAGGAAAGAAGTTATCTCCAATTTTGATGAGCACATTCTCTACCACTCCATAAGGATGCTTGAGTGTCCTATCAGCCAGATATAAGATTATTGATGTTGCTTTTGGATTATCTAGTCCTAATTTTTTTAGATAGACGCGACATCAAATTATTTGATCGAAAATCAATTAAAATATTTAAATTATTTGAATTTCCTATAGATCAAAGTACAATGAAACTTCCTGGATCTTTTAGTTTAGGAGGGAGTATATGCTTTATGATTGTATTGCACTCTTCTATCAGAGTAACTGCTTCATCTACTAGCAGTTTTGTCGTCTTAGTCAACATCTCTTTTAAAAACTTTATGTAATTTGGAATCTATTAAAAAGTGTCAATGAAGGGAATGTTGATGTGAAGTTGTCTGAGTGCATTCAAGAACTTTTTAAATTGTTTTTTTTCAGTTTATTGTTCTGCAACCTTTGAGGGAATGAGACTGGAGGTGTGTGTTTATTAACAGGAACAATTGCCTTAACCAGTGAATTGTCCGACTTTTCTTCTTGTGTAACCTTTGTTAATTCTTCATATTGAACTACTTGTTTCTCGTTCATGGTAGATACCCGATTATCCTCGATCCCTTTCTTCTTCACATTAATTCTAGAAGTTGAACTCCACTTTTCATTGTGATGGTCTCGATTAATTCTTCTTTAGGCTGTTTTAGAAGAATTTGAGGAAATTGAATAGGCGGAACACAATAATTGTATGATGGTGTCTCAATAATTGCATGATTCACGGCTTCAACTGCTAATATATGTTCTCTTAGGTTTTTTTTTCCGTGTAGTTTGGTAAGGTACCCTGAGTTCTTCTCATTAATGCAATTGCCATCTGACCCATCCGAGTCTCCAAATTTTTAATTGCAGCCTCCTGGTTCTGAATAATAGCCTATTGGTTTTGGAAATTAGTTTCACTTTTAGTAATGAATTGAATTAATAATTCCTCAATCGATGGCTTTTTGTTTTGCTACTTCTATTGTTGTTGGAATCCCAATGGTCTTGCTTGAAAATTTCCTCGTCCTTTACGTTGATTGTTAGTCCATGAAAAATTTGGACGATTCCCTCAATCCAGATTAAATGTGTTGGATCTAAACATTTTGCTCATAACTAACCTCCTCAGGTTGAATTACATGTGTGGAGGCTAAATGACATCTTTCTGTAGTATGATCTGCCCCGCAACCTTCGCAAACTTGTTTTGGTTGGTGTACCTGTTCACATTCTGAGTAAAGCTATGTAACTTCCTTGTCAATGTTTCCAATTGAGTTGCTAATGATATAGCCATGTCAACATTGTGTATTTATGTTATTTTCCTCGACATTTCCATATATATTGGCCATATGGATTGTTTCTCTGCAATTTTCTCAAATAGGTCCAAGGCGTTGTCCAATGGAATATCCAATATTGACCATCATGCTGAAGTATCGATTGTGTTGCGAAATTCAGTTCTCAAGCCTGAATAGAATATGCAAGTCTTAGAGTCTTTATGAATGTTTAAATTAGGACACTCTCCGAAGTAATTTTTGAATCTTTCCCAAAATCCCAAATAAAATATGTAGATCTTAGAGTCTTTGGGAATGTTTAGATTAGGGCACTTCCTGAAGTAATCTTTTAAGCTTTCCCAAGCTTCTGGATAGCTCTCGAGGTCTCTGTGCTTGACAGTATGGACTTCATTTTTGAGTTAATAGACTCGAGAAGGTGGAAAGAATTTCAAAGTTCATGAAACCATGTTCCCAGGGATTAGTGAGTTTAGTCATTCTCGTGCACCGTCCTTTAAGGTGTGAGGAAATAAGCGCGGTTGAAAATCTTTAGTAGACATGCCTTCATGACTAATCATATCGCATAGCATTAAGAAGGCTTGAATAATTTCATAGGGATTTTTAGTTGATCTCTCAGAGAACCTGATGTCGTGATGATTCTGAAATAAGTGATGACGTCAGGTCTGATGTGGAAGTTTGCTTATCCGAATGGTGGATATATGATAGTGGTTGCATAGGAGCAGGAATGGGATTTGCATAATCGCTCACTAAAACTTCTCCATCATTTGCTATTGCCCTCGGCTGATCTGACTAAACTGGCAGAGGTAGTGGTAATGGATTCTAAACTTGATTCGAATTTTGATTTTCTGTCATTTCCCTTTCTTCCCTATGTTCTCTTCTTTGTTGTCTGAAGTTTCATTTGATTTTGGGATCTATTGGAAGAAACTCGATCTCATTAGAATTTTAGATAAACTATGTTTTCCTAAAAAGAGTAAAACAAGAGTCTTAGTTCATTCAATAAAATTAAAATAAGTGAAAACTTCAAATTTAAAAATAAATAATAAACTCAAATTAAAAAAATTATTCCCTGACAATGACATCAAAAACTTGTTCATGTGAAACTCACAAATGTACATGATCGTTGACAAAGTGGGTACTGCATTGAGCGTTGCTACGGCCAGTGCTTGTCCATGATTGAAAGAGGTCTGGTAAGGTGGGACCTCATCCCCTTTGCACTTGAGGATGGGAGAGTCATTGGCTAGCCCTGTTCATATGATCTCTCAATTATTCATTGAGGATTTCATGTCTTATCATTTTCAATAGGGCATCATAGGAGTTCACGTCTAAACCTCCTCTTAGGACAGTCAGAGCTTCCATATCTATTACTTGCACACAGTAAGTTATCTCATCAGTGAAGTGGGACAAGAAACTTTTCAGAGACTCGCCCTACTAGTGTCGCATGTCTTGCATGCGTTGAATTGGCCTTTCGCCTTACTAGTGGCGAAGCGTTTTAGGAACGTCCGTTTGAAGTTTGGCCAGCTTCTGATGCTTCCTTCTAGCAACCTAGTGTACCAGATTTCACCCGCTCCACTTAGGGTCAAATGGAAGGCTTTACACTTCATGGCTGGGGTGACTTCCTTTAGATTCATATGGGTTTTGAAGCTGTTGAGATGCTTCGCGGGGTCGCCTCTCCCATCATACTTGGGAATTTTGGAGAGTGTAAAGTGGTTCAACATGGGGGTGTTCCTAATGGCTTGCGAAAATGGTGAATAGTCATCGTTGTCGTCAAGATTGTAGGACATATATGGTTTATCAGAATCCTCATCCTTCCTATATTGGGTTTATAGAGGTAGATTTGAAGGTTCTGCTTCACTTTTGGCCCGATCTCTTCTCACACCTATTTCTAGGGAGAAATCTAAGGCTCCTCATGATAAGCTGATTCTTCTTGTCTCTCAAACTGAAGAAGCTCCTATTGCCTATTTCTAGGTACATGAGGAGGTTGAGCATGCCCATTTCTATGTACAGGGGGAGATCGAGCTTGCCTATTTTTATGCAACCCTGGGCTCAACCTATTGAAGACACTTACTGACATCTAAGGCAGGTCTTCAGGCTTATCATTTGTAGGAAAATCAAATAAAACCTCGCGGGGTCATTTTGAGGCATAATTAGTAGAGATATAGACCTCAACTTCTCTTTCTTGTGGAACTTCCATCCTAGTGTGGTGATATCCAATCATTTGGCATTGAACTTCTTCTTCCTCATGGTAGTACCCTTAAGGGTAATAGAATGCATTTCCTTAGGCTGCGTATGGAGGAATCGGGTATCCTCCTGGACCTTGCATGCTCATCAGCAGCTCATGCATAGTCATGTTCTGTTGAGTTATATTTTTCATATTGGCAACCATTGTGGCCACCTCTCTAGCGAGTCTAGCTGTTATCCTGCCTCCGTCTCTTGACCCACCTCGTCTATGATGTTGGTGAGGTCTTGGACGAGCAGCTAAGACAACATGTGGGGGTTCTCCTTCTTCAGGGTGTTCACTCGTCCTACAAGGTGCTTGAACTCATATTAACAAAAAAAATTCCGACCAAATGTTCATTTCTTCAAAAATCAAATGAATATGAAATTCACACAATTTTTCCATGGACTTTCCAATGGTTCTTTCTTCAAGAACACTCCTTATTCAAGGGTTAGAAAATTCCTTCCAAGATGTTTCTTACTAGCTTCTTCCCATGGAAATTTCATGGTTAGACGTATGGTTCGATTCCCACAATGGTGTCAATCTGTTGATCCTGAAAAATGAGTTAACAGATGTCGAGCCCACTCCCGCCAAGCCAGCTAGTTCCGACACGTTTCTACCTAAGGAGAGGTAAGAAAGGAGATGGACGTGAACATGGGAGATGCCCTGCGATGGGAGACAAAAGTGTTCGAGCTCCGACAAGTGAAACAAGGATGATCGCGCCAACAATGATCACCAGTCGAGAACCAAAGTAACTAACTAGAATATATGAAATGATAGAAGATAATAGAAATAGAAATTGTAAGATTTTGTATTAAGATGTTTATTCACCAGAAGTGTATAATCGAAGGTGAAAATACTTACCAAAGTATATGTAAATATTTCCTGCTCGTTCAATATTCAAGAGTTTAAGATCTCCCATTCAGAATCCAAAAGTCCTCCCCTTTTATGTTACAAAGAGAACCTATTTATATTGTTTTGGCCAACGTGGTGTCCATTAAATCAAAACTATATGGTCTCATCTCCTTAGTTGAGGCTTCACATCATTGTCATTCATACAATTTATACATTGATAAGGAATCAGACGTCCTATACAATAGATTGACACACTGACATTCTTTATTACAAGTATTACATCAATTACTTTTAAAAGATCTTCAAATATGTTGTAAGAGACAGCGTCAGTTTCATGAACTTCGGATGAATTTGAGAGTCTCGGAAGGGTCTTTGTGTTGGTCCTATGAGTGGAGAGTTTTAGTTCATTTCTTTATTTCTTTAGGCAGTGTTTCGCCCAAGTTGTAGTGCTTCGTTCGTTGAAGCACTACTTTGGTACGAGTTTCGGTAGTTTACATAAATTTTTTTTATATTTGACCACTTGGGGTTTTGTTGACTTTCTGTCCACGTGGATTGCTACATGGCACTTTGACTTTAAGTTTCGGTGGCAAGGCGTAACACTATTTTTTGTTAGATCAGGGTCAGAGCAAAGTAAGAGCAAAGCCAAAAACTAAGGCAATATACCAGGTCGTTTCTCTTCATCGCCTTCCCCTGCCACACTCGTAAGTTCCTTTTTATTACCAGAGATTTCAGCATTTGAGCGAACAAAAATTGAGCACAAGTGCTATCCAGACACTTGTCTTTTTTATCCCTTGGAGACATAGCTTGAGGGCTATCAACTTCTACAACTTATTTTGTCCAAGAGCTCTGAAAACAGTAGCGTCGTGCACACGTTGAAGAAAACTTTCTAAACTTCGAATAAAAAGCTTTCACAACTGACAATTATCTGTAGAAATTTTATGTTAACAGGTAGTCATTCCTCTACTTTTGTCACCCTATAATATAGTAGCATTCATTTCGAAAGGAAAAAAGGCCAGTTAAAACTTCAAATTAATGAGTGAAAGAAGGTAGAACATAAACCATCTTCTGAATAGAATTCACCTGGTAGTACAAAAGGGCATCCAAACGGTGCAATTTATATTTTCTCTGACAAATTTTGTTTCTGAGCTTCATTTAAAGAAGCATATATATATAATGCAAATATCACACCACTGTCAATCACCAAAACTTCTCAGCATTCCATTTCTCAAAATCTTTTTCTCAATCCAAAGTTGCATCATTAGTGTTTCATGGTATCATATCTTTCATGTAGAACCAATCACAAGATACAAAATTGGTTCATTCTTACTTGGACTGCCACAGATTAACTATCAAATTTTGGGTTAAAGCTAGTTTGATCATCGAGCTTATAGGCTGGTTCCCATTTGTATATTGTGATTCGCATTAGTTACTCTGCCAATCTCCATTTTTCAAAACTATAATGGTCAAGTTCTTGGTTTTTAATCATGAAATACCTTACAGCAAGAAGAACTTAAATTACTTCTAATCCGCTAGGTAACAAAAGAAATGAGCATGTTCCTAGTATGCAATGAAGTGCTTACAAAAACTACGGCAGCAACTTCAAATTGAATAACAGAATATGGAATACGGCTAGCATAAGTTATATCCTAGTGCCTTGACATAAAATGGTAATTTTGAAAAAGCATGTATGATTTATCGTGGAGTTCACCCAACATTTGTTTTCATGAACAGGGAACATCACAATTCACAAAGCACTCTTTAGGCTATGTCACAACTCCTAAATTATATCCTCCTTTGCCACCTATTTTCCTACTAAAACGTAAAATGATATAATTACAGGAACATATTGCAAATACTTGGTATAATCGTACATAAGTTAACTATAATATTGGAGATGTTGTCTATAAAAGATACACATATGACCTCTTTAAGATTTTAAATCAAGTAGTTCAACATCATATCAGAACATCTGAACATGCAAATATCTCAAGTTCAAGTCTCGTTGTCACTCATTTAATGAATTTGTTGTATGTATTAGGCTTTGATGGAAAAAACAAAATATCGCCTACATATGAAAGAATGTGTTAAAGATAAAATTAAATACTTCTCATGTTTTTATATTAAATGGCTCAACATATCATGAAAATTTTTATTTTGGATGAACTTTTGAAAGGATGAGTTCTCAAGTGCATCTTTCATACCGTCCCCCTCTCACCAAAAGAAAAGCGCAGAAGGATAAATAGGCATAAAGAGAAAATAAAGAAGTACCTTGTCATTGTATACACGAAGTCTCTCTCTTACAACATCTTCTGTATCATCAGAACTAGTTATAAGCTTTAGAGCACAATGAGGAGGAGGAGGAAGTAGATTCCCATTTTGACCCCCAAAATTATTCCCATATTGGTCACAAATCCTTCGTCAAAGGCACTTTTCAAGCAGTACTTTTTCTGGGGACACAAGATTTTCCACCAAGTCGATGTCTGTCATGTCATCCAATATTTCCTGCACTGCACACAACGAAAATAGAGAAGGCAAAATTATTGAGAAATGGTATAGAATGAGCAATTTCTTCATTATTAAAACAGAACAAAACAAAGTAGCAAACTTTGGAAGAAGAGTGGCTAGTGATCCTTTACAAAATAATCATATAACATTGCATTTAAGTGAATTAATCATCGAATGATATGCAATTGTTATCTAAACTGATGTTTGATACCGATGATAACGAATATCATTATTTTTCACAAAAACAACGAAAATGAGCACTATTTCCAATAAATTTGGTGTTCACTACGTAAGTTATTTGTTAACACTCCATCGACTCATTACTAGATCTATTGCAATATACAAAGAAACTAGATCCTTAACAATCACAACATTACCATATTTGCTTCAATATACTATAATCCGTTTAAGAAATTGGCATCTCTTATCAATAAGAGCCTCTTTAGGCCTACATAATACACGTCACACCCACTAAAGTTTTCCTTCCTTAATTGATCCTAAATCTTTCCATCATTTAGCACTTATTTTCATTTCCAGAACAAGAAGACTTCAATTCCATAGAATGTACACAGATTCAGTAAATCAAAGCACTGAATAGGAAACAATGCATTGCTTTGAACCTTGGAAACATTATTAACAAGTTCTTTAGGTAATATCATGCTAGGCTCTACCTTCTATAGTTAAGTCAAGAAATTCAGTAGGGGAGAATTAGAATTTTGGTTACCTTTGATGCCGATATAATTTATAACAAACATGTTAGATATACATTATCTTTTACATTATTATTTATGTTGTACCATGTGACAACATATTATTGAACAGTCTGGGGAAAAAAAGCATTTTTCTACCCGCAATTTTTTGAAAACAAATGGGATGTCATTCTCAATATAATCCAATGAAGGTACATTTAACATTATTGAATTATTAATTATTAGAACCAAAAAATGAATGAAAAAAATTAATAAATTAACTACATTTAGGCAGGTTTTAACGGCGTCGTTTCGCCTTTCCATATCATTCCAATAAAATCCCTAGTACGCTTTCCCGCCTCTCCCATTCTTAACAATGGCCGATAAGAGAAAGCGCCGACGGCCAGCCGACGATTCGGACTCTGATTCGGAACTTCCTTTCAAATCCAAACTCAAACAGGACTCGGCCATCCTCCAAACTATGAAAACCCTAAAAGACTCCGCCGCCTCTTCCTCCGCCACAAAACCCCTAACCCTTCACGACCTCAACCTCTCCACCGCCTGCCGCGAAGTGACCGACCGTTCGCTCTCCTCCGTCCAATCCTCCATTGAATCACTCATACTCTCCTTTGCGCACTCCATCCTCGCCGGCAACGGCTTCTCCTTTTCTGTCCCCTCCCGTTCTGCTGCTAACCAACTTTACGTCCCCGAGCTAGACCGCATCGTGTTAAAGGACAAATCTGCCGTTCGCCCCTTCGCCAATGTATCCACCGTCCGCAAGGCCACCGTCACCACTCGCATCCTCCAGCTCATCCACCAACTCTGTATTAAAAGCATTCATGTCACCAAGCGTGATCTCTTTTACACCGATGTTAAACTCTTCCAAGACCAAACCCAATCGGATGCAGTTCTGGATGACGTGTCGTGTATTCTTGGTTGCACACGGTCCAGCCTCAACGTGGTTGCTGCGGAGAAAGGGGTTGTTGTTGGGAGGCTGATATTTAGTGATAATGGTGATATAATTGATTGTACGAAGATGGGGATGGGGGGAAAGGCGATTCCTCCCAACATAGATAGAGTTGGGGATATGCAGAGTGATGCATTGTTTATATTGTTGGTGGAGAAGGATGCTGCTTATATGAGGTTGGCAGAAGATAGGTTCTATAACAGGTTCCCGTGCATAATTGTGACGGCAAAAGGACAGCCAGATGTGGCAACACGGTTGTTTCTGAAGAAAATGAAGACAGAGTTGAAGTTGCCGGTGTTAGCTCTGGTGGACAGCGACCCCTATGGGTTGAAGATTTTGTCAGTGTATGGTTGTGGATCAAAGAATATGTCATATGACAGTGCAAATTTGACTACTCCGGACATAAAGTGGCTGGGCATCCGGCCTAGTGATCTAGATAAATACAAGATTCCCGAGCAGTGTCGGTTGCCAATGACCGAGCAGGATATTAAGACTGGGAAAGACTTGCTAGAGGAAGATTTTGTTAAGAAGAATTCTGGGTGGGTCGAGGAGTTGTCTTTGATGGTGAAGTCGAAGCAGAAGGCTGAGATTCAGGCACTCAGCACATTTGGGTTTCAGTATCAGACTGAGGTGTATTTGCCTCTAAACCCGCAGCAGAAGGATTGCCTCTGAGCGATTGTTGAAGCTCAAGTACTTTGGATCTGTTTTTGGTATGAATATTCGGAATTTACCTGTTCAGAGAGAATGTATGATTTTACTTTACTATACAAAAAATGTCAAAGTTTTTGTAAGCATTTTATCATGTTCTAGGTGCTACTGCTGGAAATGAAATATGACTTATGGATCTTTTCTTGTATTAGAATGATGTTTGAAAGTAATTTATTCTAAATGAACTGCATTCTGTTTGAGCATTGGGGAAAATTGTGATTTTTAGTTCAGCTGTATTGTCGAAGTTTACAAGTTATTTGCTTTACACATGAAACCCTGTTCCTCACTAATTTAGGATCACTGCTCGTAATGTAAATTGTTTTGTGCATTGGAAGCACCGACCCAAGACATAATTGCAGCTGGGGAGGCAAAACAGTATAAGACCAAACTAGAAAAGAGAGACAGAGTTTTTGGAGAAATATACACATATATATTCATTCTACAACTTTTATGTACATTCAGCACAAAATGGAGTTAGCGGGGAACTGCTTGCTCTCAGTCAAATGTACAATTATAATTTGTTCCTGTTCTTTATATAAAAGAATAAAGAATTGATGCTACATTTTCGAGGATGTCATTGAAAGAAATATAGAAGTACTTCTTTCAGTGTGCAACTTGCTCAATTTATTGTTGCTGCCATCTTCCTTTGCAACCAATGACACAATGATTCCTTGGTTATCTTTAGCCTTTGTAGAACTACAGGTCTTCTAGTAGGAGATTCCAATTGTGACGGGCCACTTCTTTTGAGATCTGCCAGTTTCAAATTTGAACTGACAATTTTTTCTACATGACTCTTTTTATTATTTCCAATTCTGGATCCTCCTGAAATTATTTGAAGCCCTAAATCATACTGCAAGAGTTTAATAACAGCTTCTTTGACTCCAATCTCATCTTTGCCTACACATGCACCTAGTTCCTGGACGCTTAATATGATCAGCATATCATCTTTTATTGAATCTCCTGCAACCAAAATAAGGCTGAAAGTTAAATATGCTGCAACTATTTTCTTAACAAGTTTTCAGTTGTGTATTTAAGGTTTCGGAAACATGATACTTGGCTGAAAGGGCCTGCAGAAGTTTCATAGCAATTACTAAACTCAAAGTATCAATCACCTGTTGAGTACTTCTCTTTGATCATTCGCAAAACTGCAAGAACAACAATTCGTGCTTCTACCTGTCGATGAATTATACGAAACACTTAAATGAAATCGAGCCAGAATTTGTGAAATGATAACTGATGAAACTATGTACTCTCTCTCACGATATTTGTCATTTAGTAAGTGGCCTTCATCTAACTAACTTGATAACAAACGAAGAATTCTAGAAATAGTAGCAAAAATAGACTATCTATTTTCAATCCCTAATCATGAATTGAGAAGCTAAGTAACTATTTATATTTGGATTACTAGTAGGGACTCTTGTATGAAAACTTCTGAGGCTACAGTAGGTATACCTTTGTGAGACCCTGGAGATCAATGGATAAGCGTTCAACATTGCTCTCTTGTAAGTGTTCTGCAACTTTCTCAAGCAGCAGACTGTGAGGCCCAAATTCAGTTCTACGGGAAGTAAATTGACCTTTATTGTGGCTGCCATCTTGTATGACGCCCTCACACCACTCCTCAATTAGTTGCTTGAGATAATAATCATTGGGTTTGTACCTGCAAATTGTTTGAATCGTTACGAGGCTGAGTTACATGCATCCAAAGGGAAGCAACGTGGAGAAGAAAATGAATGTATTGTGATAATTTCTAGAAAGAATATGTACGGGCATTACTGGCTACAAAAATTCCACATTTACCCTGCTTTCCGCATATCTTGATATACAGCAAGGCATTTTTGTACTTCCTGCAGTGAACCATATCTCCTTCGAGCTCTAAGGAGCGTGTTGTAAGTCACCTGAAATTTAATCTCTAGATGGCTTACTATCATAACATCTTGATGTATGTAAACCTCTTTAAATGAGATTATCTTAGTACATTATGAAGCATGAAATCTAGATAGAAAAGGTGAAGTGAAAGGAAAGCCAAAACATATTGTCAAACTAAATGCCCTCACCAAATTTGGTCTTATTTGAAACTTTTTCATTTCTGCAAACAATGAAAATGCAAGCTTCATATCTTTATGTTCCACACAGACCTGTTGATGAAAGAGCAAGATACATCTGAAATTAATTCAAGCTAAGAGAATATACTTCTCCGACTCAGATTTGGACTTTCTATGACAAGCCAGTGTATAAAACTAAGCCATTAGAAAATGAACTATTCTAACCTTAATAGCTGTAGTATATGTAACCACATCAGGTTGAATACCACCCTCACGCATGGATCTCAAGATCTGCACTGCAAGAAGAAAGGTCATTATAGGATATATATCCTTACAGAAGTTTTCCTATATTCTGATGTTTGTCATTTGTTAACCTAGATAATATTCAAGAATTCACATTATCACACTTATTCAGCAAATGCCAGCATATAGGACATGAGATATTCTTGAAGCATTTTACACCCACCCACTCCCACCTTCCAAAATTCTTCCTCCACAGGCTAGGCTGTAGGTTTAGCAATAATATTTTATTATTTAGTTAAAATAAAATACTCCTTTGACTAATTTAGCATTTATAAGGGTATAGAAATTATCATAATATATGCAACATCTTTGAATAAAGTTTCAAGCTAATCTGAACTTGAGAAAATCAGATTCTAGATGTTTGAAAGGCAACTATTATGTTCACCAAACGCTTAACAAGGAACATTCCTTGCTCGGCTTAAACTATAACTACCTCTATTTTCCTAGCTATGCTTTTTTAGACTAATGATTCCATTACTTCTAAACGTGTTTTTCATTAAATGTCTACCTTCCAAGATTTTTAATATTTAAATTATGTTACTGACGAGCAAATTCTAGTACTATATCAACTGAAGAAGACATGCCAGAATTGTTCATCTTCAAATTAGAATAAAATAGGATTAATATATCTTTCACATTTGATGAAATGAATTGCTGTTGGAATGTCTGCAATAGATACAATAAGCAAGTTAATTATCACATGTTATTTCAATAATCTGGTTCCGATAGATATAGACAAAGTAGATTGCATTACCTTCATAGCACCCTCTACATTCCCTGAGCTTCCGCAAATATCTATCAAAATTGACCAGCTTATGTGATTAGGAAAGAGACCTAGAGTTTTCATCTCATCCATCAAATGTTTGGCACGGTAGTAATCAGCACCACAAGCTTTCATCAAAATATTATACGTTGATGTTGTGGGTCTAAATGGGACCTTCATGGTTAACTGTGACTGGCATGAACTGGACAAACCAAATGATCTAGAAGTGGTGCAAGTTTGACTTGTTAGTTCAGAATCTACATCTTTTGCTGCATTGCCTCCTTTCCAGGATTGAAATAGTCGAAATGCCCGATCATATTGGCAAGCCTCGACGCAAGCATGAAGAAGGTTGTTGAAACAATGTGTATTAGGTTCGCCACCATCTTGAAGCATTTCATCCAACAATTTAAGTGCTTGCTCTACAAGACCTGCACTTGCACATGCACTAATTAATGATGACCAAGTAACTGTATTAGGAGTAACACCAGCTGACAGCATATCTTCTTTGATTTCCAGTGCTGGTTTCCACATTTTGGCATCTGCAAAGACCTGAATATCCATGGGAATGTAAGGACACCACCAACATTTTACAGGGAAAACAGAGCAGAATATGATAAAAATGGAAAAGTATGCAGCATCTGAGTTGTGAAGTTTACATAAAAATGAAAAAGTTAAAAAGTCTTGGTTTGAATATTGAATACGGACACATCTGAAAGTTGTTTAGTTTTATGTTTTTCACCTCTTTTTATGGACCAGTTATTTTCATAACAGTGCGTCTAAAATTGGCATTTCCCCATTTTGAAGTGTTGTGATGGAAGAATATATCACAAGCATTACGTTTAAAACAAAACAGTGAAATATATTTGTTGTGCTAGAACGTTAACCTTGTCGGGTGGGCTATCAAATCCATGGTGCACCCCTTATCAAGCAGTCGAGTTCCAAAAGACAGTTTATGTACATGTGAAATAGCTAAAAGAAATTTATACCTTGATCATTGTGCTATATGTAAAGACATCCAACTTCAATGCTCCTTTTGACTCTAAACACTGCACCTCCCTGTAAATGTCTTGGGCAAGGTCAACGTTTGCAGCAAGGCAGCACGACTTCAAAAGGATGTTGTAAGATGCAATATCATGTGTCACACCGAGTTCCTGGATATGACATCCAACTAAGTGAATTTGTTGACATATTGGTTCATATTCAAGCTTTTAGCTAAAAGTTACAGGAGGAAAAGAAAAATGGGCGGTAAAGGGAGCAAATTAATATATAATCAGGTCTTTCATTGGGAGTTGGGAGAGAGAGAGAAGCATTACTTGCATTTTCTTGTAGATATTCAGAGTGTAGTTCAAATCACGGGCATTTACGTTCATGAGGCTGTTGAAAACATGGGTGTTCGGGATGACCTTGCAGGCAAGTAATTCCTGCCGTAATTTCAAAATGTTATGGCAGTACAAAATCATCTGCATACAACTTGAAAACATGAAAAAACTGTGAAGAAATAGTTTTCAGTATGGATAGTCTCCCATCTGGAAATCACCATTTGGTGTGTAGAATGCACTCTTAATAACAGACTGACCTATTTAACATATCTGCAAACCTGTTGCAGTGTTTTATTAGTTTGTAGAAAAATAATTGCCAGTATATGATATTAATAGAAATGGACTAGTTCTCCGAAATCAAAATTTATTTTCCCAGGTTAACAATGTGTTGATAATGAAATAACACACAGCATTGTCAAGTAAGATATTTAAACAAGGCATGTGTGATGTGTCTAGTAATAATCCTAGACAAGACCTATGATGCTCGGACTCGGATACGGGTATCGAGTACGGGTATGTATCTAAGTGTCGGATCCATAATTTTCTAAAATATAGATACGGGGATATGGTTAAAAAAAATCCAAATTTTGGACACGGGTAGTGGTACGTCTTTCAAACTTCAATTTTTTTATATTAACCCAACATGTCATTTTAAATAGACCAAAATCAATCATTTACAAAGAAGGAAATGAATATTGAATAAGGGGTTAAAACGAATAAAATAGAATTTTGCGGTTTAGTTTTCAATTATGGAAAGTTAATTACTAAATGTTATATAAAATAGAAAATGAGGAACTTGATTACAATTTAAACTTAAAGGCAAAGAGAAAAGATAGAAGAAAAAGAAGGGAAAACCTTGTGCCGTCGCCGAGGAAGAAAAGGGGAAGAAAGAAAAAAAGAAAGAAGCAAAAACGGCGAAGTGTCTGGTTGAAATTTGAAGGATCCGACACATATCTCATACCCATACTCATGTCCTGTTGAGTCCGACACGGGTACTTCGTCCATTTCGAAGAGTCCAAGCATCATAAGACAAGACATACAGCAATGAGTTAACGTGAGATTCATAACACATTTCGGGCAATACCTCATAAATGGTCCTAGACTTCAAGTAGTTGCCACAAAGTCCACAAACATCTATTATTGTGCGGTAGACATGCATATTTGGACAGCCCAAGCTCTGCTTGGATGCTTCAAAGGCAATGAGAGCAGACACCAAGTCCCCTTTCTTCCCAAATTCAAGTATTATGGTACAGATCAATATTTGTACATGGGGAATCATACATGCATACCTACAGGATGCCATATTAGAGCTTTAGGTGGAATCTTGCATGAAGATAAAATGTTAATCAGTCAATAGTTTTCCTGTATTATTTTTGCTAATTCATGATCCGCTCCAAAGGTGTTCCCAAGTTCCTCATGTAAGAAAAAGATGTAAACATATATACAACACTGTGACAAGATTAAATCAAAACAGACAATGAAATTTACCAATAAAACTACAAGAAATATACAGCCTATATCTACATAGCTGGGGGAAGTTGGCGTGGGTTCGAATCCTTAGGAGGAGAACCTCAATGGAAGCCAATGGAAACGCACACAAACCCTGGCCAATCTAGGCATATCCCGCGATTTACCTCGTACACCAAGGCCTAGGGGTGGGCAGGTGTGGGCGCTCGTAATGGTGCGTAACCAAAAAAAAAATAAAAAAATTAGGCTATTCTGTGAGACACGGCAACCCATAAACTAAAAGATGTAGGTTCCTGCAAATACATGCACGGAGGGGGCACATGCTATGCTATTGTCACTCACTGAAGCATTGCCTATGTTAGTGTAAAAACTTTAATAACTTTTTAGGAGGAATAGTAGTGGGTCCAACGAATGTGTGGATAATAAATAAGTAATAGTTATGACCATGTGGTTGAAATTAATATTTAAGTTTGATTTAATAGAAAAAATAACTTATTAACTACTTTAAATTTTACAACCTGAAAACCCAGTCCGCTCTATGTAAAAAAAATTGAGTAATGGAACCCATTGAAACAAGTCGAGAACCGGGTGGTTCGCCTCAAAATTTTGGTACAATTTTTTATTTTCTTAATTGTTTTATAACAGGTTTGACTCTTGACTCTATACCTTTTTCAGGTCGATGCGGAGTGATTTTTAATACATTGATTATTTCACATATCCAGCTAAGTTTTTCTGAATGATGATTGATTATTCGGGGAGTGTTGCAGCATTATTTCACACATGCAACTCCTTTAATGTAAGCATGGCTGTGAAAACACCAAAATTAGGGGGAGGGGGATGACATCATAAATCATGGGCACTTGAAATAAACTGCAGAGTCTATGAAAGTGAAGTAAAAAGAAGAAAATTATTTGTTGCCTCTAAATCAAAAACACCAATTCTTACTGCTTCGATGAGAAATAGAAAATAGAAATAACACCTTATGGCTGCAGTTGGGTTCCTTTTGCTGATGCAGAGCTTTATGATATCAGATGGCTCCACCAAATCTCTAATTGGAAAATGAAATCCTGAACCAGTGAGACATACGTTTATCAAAGGTTAAACCTTCATGGCAGTTTGGACAAATTTCCAAAAATAAAAATGGACACTTGTATTATCAACATTGTCAGAATTATGCTAGAAACGGACTCTATAAATGTATACTCATTTCAAAATAAGTTAGCAATAATTAAAATGAAACTTATGGATGCTCAGGAAATACGAAGTTCGAATGCACGTATTGAATCTACCAATAATGCTTGTAAAATATTAGTAGAAAAATACATAACAGTTTTGCAAAAAAAATAAAAAAAATATTGATTCATATTTAAAAACTGAAGTTAATTTTCTGTTAGCAGAGAAATTCAATTTCTATCGAGTAAATGCCTGAGAGGTTCTGATATTTTGGGAATTCAGTTCCTGCCGAAGAAACAAATCCCTAGATAGTAGTATTATTAGAATTTACCATGAAGCGTATCCATTAAGCTCACAATTTGCTCGACTTCACCGAATTTCATTACCCGGTAGCACTCTCTCTTCAGCGCCTCCATTGCAGCTCCATCGAAGAGCTGAATCGGATCAATCGCGAGCTTCTTAAAACCACTCAAAATCACCTCCACAACACTATTGACCTTTCCATCATCAAGCATTCTCGTAATGCCGCTCGAAACAGCCTTCGCATTAAGCAGGCTCACAAATTCTTTACCTTTCAACCCCGAAACCACTATGATCTCTGCTATCATTAAGAAGTCTTCGAACCTCCCATCCTCTGCCAGCTTCGATGCTAGTTCAGCATAGTACCTCGGGTTCTCTCGATTGTCCCCCCGGACATTGGATAGAAGTGGAGATGTTGTAGTAAATGGCTTAGACGTGTGCTTAGGCTTGGGTTTGGTGGTAGTAGTGGTGGCGGCGGAGGAAGAAGAAGGACGGTGGTGGTGGTGGTGGTGTCGGCGGCGTGGAGAGGTGGCTGCGGCGGCGGGTACGACGGTGGAGGAGGCGAGGATCGATAATGGATCTCCCATTTCCAGAACAACCGTTTTCAGTTGGAAATTGCAAAAGCAATTTTATAAGTGGCTTTGTCTAAGATTCTGAGCAAGGATTAAATTTGAAAGGCGGGCGTTTAACTCGACATCGCTTGGTGCACGTGCACCGGTGTTTGCCTGGCGAATGGATCGACGTGGGAGAGGCACGACTATGCAGTACTCAGACGATCGTGTCTCGCGATTTTAGTTAAAAAACGCGAGAAAGATGGGATATTTTGACATTTAAAATTTGGGCAAAATAATATGGGATGTGCTATGGGTACATAATGGGCGACCTCATTAAAATTTACCTATTAATCCATCTGGTTAGAAACTCGAATGCTCCGTATAGTACGGGTGTCAACGAGTCGAGCTGAAACTTTTTGCTCGTGCCCAACCCGACTCAATTTTTTTCTATAAATCCGTGACTAATCTAAAAAAAATTTAAAAAATTTAAAATTTATGCAATTTATACATATTATAAATAATGACTAAATATTAACATATAAAAAAATTACAGCTAAATGAAAATAAAATTTTTTTAAAGAAGAAGCGGTAGGCAATTTTTTTTTTTTAGGCTCACGTGGGGCCGGCCAGTCGAGCCACATGGTCTTGTCCGGGCTGGCTTGAGCCGACCCCCCAAATGGGGCTCAGTCCGAGCCATGAGCCGGTTAGTCATTTTGTCATCTCTACTCTTCAATCTCCTACTTGAACCTTGTTGCAATCTTGTCCCTGATCTTTACTTTGCCGTTTGATTAAAATCAAATTTTTAATAAATTTTGATAAAAGTTAATGAAATGTATAGTTAAAATTATTTAACTTCGACTTAGATTAAAATCTAAATTTTAATTTCCACCAAACAGATTTCTTATAAAATTTATATCCTCGACTTTTGAATAATTAGCTGGTTCTTCTTAAATAATACTCTTACGCTTCTCTTTAATTATAAAAGCTAAATGTTAATGAAAGAATAATTTTACCCTTATCTTTAAATTAAAAACAAACGAAACAAGAATGAAAATAAAAAGAGAAATCAAACTCATCTTCTACCTCACCCAAAAAATTGCTACAATTGTAGTGGAGGTACATCGTCATTATCACTATCAATTGGCATCATTTTTCGATCGTAAAATTTTCACATTCAAACTTTATCGGATTCGATATAATGAGATAAATCTAATAGTAAAATTTATTTTTTGATTAACCATAGGAAATTGTCCGAATAAATTTTTTTGACACATTTTTTTTTTTATCAAAACTTGATCACACGATTCTTCCTCGTTTCTTCACCATTTTGAGATTTTGAAAAACCAACCCACTTTAATTTTTCACACATAATATGAATATGACATCATAATATCCTTGATTTTAACATAGGTACTCATTCATTCCAAGTTGGATCGGTTTCGAGTTTTTCGTTCTATCCTTCCATATACAGCCTCTTTGAGCAATTTTTCCTTTGAAGCTTATTTTATATGACTTGTAGAAGTTATTATGATTGCTCATTTGCAGTATTAAGGTCTAATTCAAAAATTCAAAAATTTGATGAAGTTTGGCAAAGTTTTGAACCGTTCAAATTTTCAATTAGGCTTTTAATTCTGCTAAATTGTAATCCTAATGGCTTCTACAAGCAGCATAGACCATGTTTCAATGAAAAGTAGATCAAAAAGCGCGGAAACTAAGTGGAGTAGATATTTGAATAATTCGAGATGATAGAGAAATGAGGAAGAACAATGAACGTATAGTTTCGAATGAAAAAACTCGTCATACTGCTAGCCACTTTCAATTATCACATGAAGTGTTAGATTGCACCATTAAATTTGACTCATTTTGATGGTCCGATGAGTTACGACATGTGAAAAAAGTTATAATGTTGAAAATAACTGCAAGTTGACGATGCCACATCCTCCTCTGCTATTGTAGCAATTATTTGAAATGTGGAAGAT
>CAIGRF010272947.1:8026-18286 GCA_903798235.1 Fraxinus ornus
CATTCATTTTACATTTGAGTTTTTAATTGTATTTAGTTAGTTGGTAAAATTTAGTTAAGTTGCATATATAGTTTAGAATAGTTATAAATCCTCACAATCATCTTAAATTTTATAGATTCGATTAAGGTTTCGGTAATTAGAAGCAAATTAATTCAATCTCTGTGGGAACGATATCCGAAATTCTCAATTCCACTTTATTACTTGTTACGAACCGTACACTTGCGGTGGTTTTAAAACGAACAAATATTTTCGTGAACAATAGCTGTGTGAGTATTATTGTCTTGATTTACACCAACGAATGAATGGTTTAAGACATCACGTTCACCAATTAGCCAAGTAAGTCTGATAGTAGTTTACTAAGGAAGGTTCAAGGCTAGAAGCTACATTACCCGATGCAACATTTTTCTGCTGTCTCTACAATGCATCATTTTTCTACATAATATGAGAATATTCAAATTTTCGTTCATGTGAGGGATTGTTGGGATTTGGTTTAGAGAATGAAAATAAAATTTAGTTAAATATGGAAAAGTGATTTTTTTTTGTCAATTTTAACCAGATATTCGAACTTGATTCGAAAGTCAAATTATGAATATAAATACACTAACTCGTTCTACTCGTCGAGCAGATCATCCTGGTATAGTTGAAATCTCAAAATCAATTTCGGATGAATGAGAAATTACGGTCCAAAGTTTGATAGAAAAGAGGAAACACGGGCTGAAAAAATTTCTAGCTCTATCACTTGAGCAATGAGACTATCACTCAAGCTACAGTCTAACGACAGGCGAGCAAGAAAAGTTTCGATAAATAGTATCATTGTCTCTCAAGCGAGAGACTAGCTACAGGCTATGTACAGCAAGTACTGCGACCTTTGACAAAGGTTGTTGAGTTTGGGATGTGCTACTTCACTTACAACTTCCTACTCCACATATAGAACCATTTGGACGTATATTATACATTCCATATCACTTTGCATTGATCATTACATCAAAACTCTTGTAAAATACTATCCCAAGTCATTCCAAAACCATTTTCTTGTATAAAGAATATTATCGTTCCAATTTCGTTATTGGCTGTGGTTTGAAGTGATTCTATCACAAATTGTATCCATTGTATCTTAAGAGACAAGTGTCGTAGTCTATTAGCACCGTTGCAGAGTAATATTGTTTTAAGGAGAAAGTGTTTTCACTTGCCTCGGATTTTAATCTTCACTTCATTTCCTTTTTCCTTACCTTATTTCTTTCCATTTTCTAGAGTTTAATTATACTTCTGCGAATTAAACTTAAATATTTTCTTTGTCTAAACAACCATTTACATACACTAATGCATCAACAGGCATGATGGGCAAAAGCACATAATCAACTTTTGTGTCAAGAATTGTTAAACGACAAGCATCATCCATTGATGATTTAAAGTAAGTTAGATTTATGATCAATTGTATTTGAGTCTTTAAGAAATAAGGGATATATGTTCATGATCTTTGATTTGAACATACTTCTTGTTTTTGTTGCATCTTCGCAGTTTCTCTAAATTTATGAGTTGGAATAGTAAAAGCATACATCCAAATGCTGCAACAATTGCAAATTTTTTATGTTAGTGGGTTGCGATTGTCTAAAATAAGACCAAAAATCACTGTCATATCATATCGTGCTGCTTAAATATGATTCTGATTCAGTTAACACATGCCATCAAGATTTAGAATGACAGGAAACAATCCAAAAACAAACGGTGGATTTATGATTTCATCGATTTCGTTGAACTTTGTCCTATAAAAAATTAGATAAGATGTGGGTCAAATGAGAATTTGTTAAAACTATTGTGACATTATAGTTCAGAGATTATACTTGTTTTTTTCTCTTGAATCCCTTAATAAAACAATTTTGAAAATGTGATGATATCGACATCTTCCACATCGGAGAAATAATCTTGAATAACTACAATTTCATTGTCAAATTTAGCTGTAGATATAGCTGGACTTCCATCATCCATAATGAAAGACGACACTATTATTCTGGAAGGCTTAGAGTTTCTTTTCACAGGGAGTTTAGATGATCTTGTTGGAAAATAATGATATTACTGTGAATTGATTTGGACAGAATAACGACTTGTAAAATGAACAATATAAAATGTCAATGGTCGAGATAAGAATTCGACTCTTTCTCCTTAAGACGATAATGCCCTGCACTGGTGCTGACGGTATTCCAGCACTCGTCTCCTAAAATACAATGACCTCGACTTATAATAGTAGCACTTCAAATTACAAGACATGACGAACCTACTTATGTTTTGATCTCTCTAAAAATTGGAGGACTAAAATACACGAAAATAACTTTCGAGACTGAATTGTAAAATATGAATAATGCAAGGACGAATGAATAAATTTGGAAAAAGAATAAATCAATTTTGATTTTGGAATGAATGAAAATCGAGGTATTGGGCCTTTATATAGAAGTTGAAAAGTTGTATCCAAAAGACACAACAGTCGAAAAGTTGTGTTTTCAACAGACACAAGCCGTTTGGTCAGACAGTTTAACTATCAACCGCCATCGTCTAGAACAAAACATGACAGTGCACAGAAAATTCGAGGAAAAATAATATAAATAAATATATTTTTCTTTTAAATAATAATAAAATAATATAATTCAAATATTATTTTAGCAAAAAATATATATCAACTTGGCCAAAGACTACGGCCACGACCACGACCACGACCTACCACCCATGACTTGTGACCGTACCGTGCCGAACTGAGCCGCCAGTCAAATGAAGCAGCATGCATGTGTGGTATTTGGCTCAACTTACTAGCATGTAGGTTTTCTCCTCTTCAAAGACTATTGGTACCCCTTGGGGCCCAAACCCAAGTCCTTAACTTGAGCAATATAAAGTGGTTCAACTTTTCTAACTTTCCTATATGCGATTGGCATTTTCCAATTTCCCACCCATTTCATTCCCAATTTATTTCAACTTCAAGTGGTCACCTTTTGTCTTTAATTTCTCATTCACCCTAAAAATCTACTCGTGGAGTAGAACACATTCGGTCAAAGAACTCAGTTGTCCAACTAATGGGACCCACTAAAATAATTGGTCAAACAAACTAATAAAACCAATTTTCCCTACAATTCCCCACATGAATGGAATTAATATAATAGACTATACAGACCCTATAGAGAGATCATGCGGAATGTTATCGCATCCGGACAGGTACCTTATGGGTTTGAACCTTTCGTAGTAAAATACTATCGAATTTACTTGGCTAATCAGTGAACGCGGTGTCTTAAAGTGTTAGTCGTTGGTGTAAACCAAGATAATTGTATCAACATAATAACCTTTGAGTTCTCATTGTTGTGTTCATTTTGGCCCTGAACAACTTTTGGATTTCATAAGTGCTTCAGAGAATTCAAACCTTTGAAACATTTTCATAGAAGCGGCCATACTTCACACTTATATAGGTGATCTACTATTAAAAGTACTTATCATACCCCCACTTAGATAGTCCAAGATATAGAAATCATTAAAACTATAGCTTAACTTAAAACTTTATACATATAGCATTTTTTTATCGTAGGAATGGGTAGGAGTTAACTCCGAAGTATTTCTTTGAATCTTCATAACTTAGTTGTCCCATTGAACTAAGATTTCGAGATCTCCAGTCAGCAAGATTAGGTTACCATTACAAAGATTCTTGCGTAGTAGGCTTTAAACACATTCCCCTTGATATGAAGTATACTTGATCTCTTCGTAAACCTTTGGTAGGCGGATCCACGAGATTTTCTCTAGACTTTACATAATCTATGGAAATAACATCATTTGAGATCAATTGCTTAATTGTATTATGTCTTCGATGAATACATCGAGACTTACCATTGTACATGTTACTTTGTGCTCTACCGATAGTCGACTGACTATGACAATGCATACTATTTGCAGGCACAAGTTTGGGCCAACATGGAATATCCTTTAAAAATTTTTGAAGCCATTCTGCTTCCTCTCCAGCCTTATCTAAAGCTATGAACTCAGATTTCATCGTGGATCGAGCTATATATGTTTGTTTAGAGGATTTTCAAGATACGACTGCACCACCAATTGTAAAAACATACCAACTAGTGGATTTTGAGTCTTTTGTATCTGATATCCAATTAGCATCACTTATCTTTCTAATACAATTGGATATCTAGTATAAAGTAATCAAATATTTTAAGGTGTATCGTAGATATCTAAGAACCCTTACCAATGCCTTCCAATGGTCATTATTTGGGTTACTTGTATATTTACTAAGTTTGTTCACTACATATACAATATCCGGACGAGTGCAGTTTGTAATATACATTATACTGCCTATTATCTGAGAATACTCTAATTGAGATACAAGTCCGCCTTTATGTTTGGCCAAATGTAGACTTAAGTCTATCGATGTTTTAACTGGACTTTCATCAAATATATGAAACTTCTTAAGTACAGTTTCAATATAGTGAGATTCAGATAGGACAAGTCCTTTAGATGTTTTGAGGATTATAATTCCTAATATTACATCTGCAATACCCATATCTTTCATATCAAAATGTTTTGTCAACATTTTCTTGGTATTTGTTATGATATCACAGTTACTACAGATAATTTATCATGTCATCAATATATAGACATACGATTACAATGCATTAGGTGTGGTTTTAATATAAACATATTTATCACACTCGTTAATCTTAAAATGATTTGACAACATAGTTTTGTCAAATTTTGCATGCCACTATTTTGGCTCTTCTTTTAGTCTATATAACGACTTAACGAGCCTATACACTTTTTTCTCATGTCTAGGAGTAATGAACCATTCGGGTTGTTCTATGTAAATTTCTTCTTCTAGCTCACCATTTAAAAAAATGTTTAGTTAATACTATAATTGATTCTATCCTTGTTACATGTGATTATGCATCGAAAAATCAAGGCCTCCTTTTTGTTTGACTCCTTTAGCTACCAATCTGGTCTTATATTTATCAACTGATCCATCAGTCTTTAATTTTCTTTTAAAAATTCATTTACAACCTAACGGTTTGTTACCAAGTGGGAGATCTACTAACTTCCAGGTATGATTCTGCATAATAAAATCAATTTCACTATTGATAACCTCTTTCCAGAATGAAGCTTCTGGACTAGACATTGCTTCATTAAATGTCCTAGGTTCATTTTCTAACAAATAAATTAAAAAATCTGGACCAAAAGATGTAGATGTTTTGGTCATTTTGCTACGTCTTGGTTCTTCATCACTTTGATGATTACCAATTATAGTATCATAAGTTCATTTTTGCGAAATTATCTCTTTCCTATCCTTACAAGAAAAAATGTTCTAAAAAAATACATCATTCCTAGATTCAATGATAGTATTTTCAAGTACAATCAGAATGTCAGATTTATATACAAGGAACTGATAAGCACTACTGTTAGTAGCATATCCAATGAATATACAATCGATGGTTTTAGACCATATTTTAAGTTGTTTAGGCTTTGGTATTTCTACCTTAGTCAAATATTCACACACTTTTAAGTATTTGTACTTAGGTTTATGACCTTTCCATTACTCGTAAAGAGTTAGTTCCTACTTTTGTGTGGTAATTTATTTAGAATGTGGTTAGCTGAGAGAATTGCTTCCCTCCATAAAATTTTGAGTTAAACTAGAACTTATCGACATAGCGTTCATCATTTCTTTCAGAGTACGATTTTTGTATTCTGTAATACCATTCGACTAAGGTGAATAAGGAGATATAATTTGATGAATAATCCTAAAATCTGAGCAAAGCTCTTCAAACGGTGCTCCGTATTTCCCCACCTTTGTCACTACGAACAACTTTTATTCGTTTGCTTAGTTGATTCTCAATCTCATTCTTGTAATGTTTAAATGCTTCTAAGGCATTGTCTTTGCTCCTTAGCAAATAGACATAACAGTACCTTGTGCAATCATCTATGAAAGTAATAAAATAATTTTTACCTCATCTAGTTTGCAAAACTTTAAATCACAAATATCATTGTGAATCAGTTCTAGATACTCGAGTTCCTTTCAACTGAATGAAATGGTATTTTGGCTAATTTAGCTTCTACACATGTTTCGCATCGATGATTTTTATCAAATGAAATAGAAGGCAATAAATCCAACATTAACCAAACTTTCCAAAAAGATAGCTTTCCACTTCGAAGAATCAATTAGCTCATGGATTCTACTACAAAACATAAACTATTGAGCTTCATGAATGCAAATTCAGGTTACAACCAAATTTCCATGTACCAAGTAGACGAAGAGGACACATCTTTCATTACAGATAGAGGCCTTTATTGCTACGACGTGATGGCTTTCGGATTGAAAAATGTTGGGGCCACCTACCAGAGATTAGTTAACAAGATGTTTGCAGGCCTCATTGGCAAAACTATGGAAGTTTATATTGATGACATGTTAGTAAAGAGCCTAGAGGCCAACGAAAAAATCGTTTCATCTCAAAGGCTACAAATAAATGTCTCAGTTTCTTAAAAATCCTGAAGGGAGGAAAGAAATTAGAATGGACAGCGGAATGCGAAAAAACCTTTAAGGAGCTGAAGAAGCACCTTAGATAGTCTCTTTCCTTTCCAAGCCAAGGCTGACGAACTTTTATTGCTCTACCGACGGTGTTTGAAGAAACCGCCAGCTCGGTACTCGTGAAGATGATGCACATCAATTATCCATTTACTATGTGAGCAAAGCTCTCCTCCTAGCTGAAGTTCGATACCCAGATGTGTAAAAGTTGGCCCTCTTCTTAATCATCTCATCAAAAAAAGTTAAGGCCATACTTCCAGGCTTATAGTATTCATGTCATGACAAACTTTTGCCGTATGCAAGTATTTTAGAAGCCGAACACCTCGGGCAAACTACTAAAGTAGGCGAAAGAGCTAAGTCAGTTCGATGTATTTTTCAAAGCAAGAACTTTAATCAAGGGTCAAGCCTTTGCAGACTTTGTAGTTGAATTCACAAAAGAACCGGAGGTAGAGTTGGCCATGCAGCCCGTAGAGCCTCCCACTTGGAACTTTTTTGTTGATAGCTCTGTCGAAGAAGTCGGCTCTGGGGCAGGCATGGTCCTAGGAGCCCTAAGGGCCACAAGCTTAATTGCACAATATGTTTTGGATTTAAAGCCTTGTTGAATATGAGGTCTTCCTAGCTAGCCTTAGGCTGGCGAAAAAAATAAAGGTAGAGAGGCTGCTCATCAATAGTGACTCCCAGCTGGTAATAAGACAGGTTAATGGCAGCTTCATTGCTAGAAATAAAAGAATGGCTTCGTACCTCAAACTTGTCATGAATCTCCTCCCTTGCTTGGAAAAATTCAAAATGGTGCAAATCCCAAATAGAAAAACTCCACTCTGATGCCTTTTCAAACTGGTAAGTAGCAATGATTTTAAACTTCTTATGGTAGTTCTTGTCGAGCACCTCGCCAGACCTTCTATTGCTAAAGGAAAAAATATGATATGGTTCGAAGGTGGATATAGCCGATCATTATCTTCCCCAAAACTAGGCCCTACCTGACGACGAAGATGAGGCTCTAAAATTAAGAAGAAAGGCCACACATTTTGTGTTCCATGAGGATGTTCTATACAAAAGAAGCTTCTTATCCCCACTTCTTCGATGCACTGGAAGAGATGAGGCGACTTATGTCCTTATGGAGATCCATGAAGGAATTTGCGAAAACCATTCTTAAGGACTTGTATTATGCCAAAAGGAGATTATGCAAGGTTATTATTGGCCTACTTTAAAGAAAAATGCGCTCCAATTTGTGCGAAAGTGTGACAAGTGCCAAAGTTTCACTAATGTGCAGAGGCGACCCTCCTAGGGACTAACGGTGGTGACCAGCCCATGGCCGTTTGTCAAGTAGGGGATTGACCTCATATGTCCAATGCCCAGAAGAAGAGGTAGCACTAGCTACGCTATTGTCACAATTGATTACTTCACAAAATGGGTTGAGGCCGAACCACTTGTGAAAACTACCGAAGTTAGCACATCCAAATTTCTTTGGAAAACATAATATGTCGATTTAGTATTCTACATCCAATCATATCTGATAATTGAAAGTAGTTCGACAACAGTAAGGTCAAAAGCCTGTGTGATGAGTAAAGAATCAAGAAGCACTTCTTGGCGCCCCATCATTCCCAAGTGAATGGACGGGTGGAAGTAGTTAATAAAACTATCAAATACACCTTAAAGAGGAAGCTAGACACTTCAAAAGGGCTTAGGTAGATGAACTCCCTCAAGTATTATGAGCTATACGCACCACCAACTGAACTGCCACAAAAGAAACCCCATTCTTAATGACTTATGAGTCTAAAGCCATGAGTCCCGTAGAGGTGGGCATGCCATCGACACTTCAAAAAAATTACCAATGATGAATTAAAGAGATACAAACTCGACTTCCTTGGAGAGAAAAAAGGACAACTCCCAAATCAAACTTGTTTCGTACCAATGTAAAATGACGCGATACTACAATACCATAGTCAAGAAAAAGTCATTGTGTATTGGGGATCTTGCTGAGAATGATCTTTTTGTCCCCACGAGAATCTAGAATAGGTATGTTGGGATGCCTACTTCGAAGATCAAGGTACAAGACACCCCACAGGGGGTTACCTCTAACGCTTCGAAGGTGATACCTTCCACGGATGAACCATTCACCATAGAATGAGCCTTTAACAAGGCACGTCACCTTTTTGTAAGGATGCCCACTTCGAAGGTCGAGATGGGCCAACCATTGTTAGGCATTCCAGGAAGCCCTATAATTTCCGAAGTCAGCATACTCCGGTGTCTAATCAAAATTATCAATATAATTATACATCGTCACTTCATCAACCTCTTTCATTTCGACTTTCAAGGAGTCAATCTCCTCTTTCTGAGCCCTTACAAGTAGCTTCAGCTCTACTTTCTCTTTGTTCGTAGTTTTAAGCGCCTCCTCGTGAGGCATTGAGAATTGTTTGACAAGTTAACCATCTTTGTTAGAATAACCACCTAGGACTCGGACTTGTGGAGCTCGATTTTCAAGCTTTTAACTTTGATTTCCACCGAGTTCAATTTCACTTTCACCTCAATCTCCTTGACTTCAGCCTCGACAATACCTGACTTTAGTTTTTTCACATCCTTCTCTAAACCACCAAAGGCCTCAATCATTTGGTTTAAATTCTCATTTTTTTCACATGAAGATTACAGACTAGATCTTCCGGCCACAGGCTCACACTTAGAGCCTTCACCATACAGACATTGTTCCCAGCCAGTAGGTCTTTAGCCTCGCGGGAGACAATGTGGTCTTGCTACTCATCAGTCCAAAGTTTATGATGAGCTAAAGTGGCATAAACAGTCATGGAGGCAGCATCTCAATTACATCCTCGATCAGTTTATCATTTTTACTCCCTAGAAGGTTCATCGCCTTCTTTGCTTGGGGATTGGTCTTTTGCTCCGGGCTACGTCAGACATAGGGAAACATTTATTCTCTTCAAAAGCTTCGACCCTAAGAGAAGATGAATATTTCTTCCTCTTTGAAGCCTCGTCATCTATAATAGATGCTTGGAGAGCCCTCTTCTTCAAAACGATCCCAAAAGAAATCCGAAGAGGATGGAGCTTGGCAATGGTAGGCTGCGAGGATGTCCTAGATGGACCAGACTTTTTCTTCTTTACTAACTAATGAACCTCTTCTTCATGCTCCTCATCAACCACTACATAGGTGGCAGATGCTTTCCACAATTGGAGCAGGCTTTCATTCTGCTTTTTGTACGAAGAGGAGTTTGCATTCAACTTTTGAGCCATAGCAATGCTCTTACGGATGGATGCAAAGTTCGACCTCACAAGATTCTTTGCAGAAAATTCCTCTATAAAACATCACAGAGTATTAGCATTCCTATAGACCAAGGATAAGCAGTTCGTCAAATTGAAAACTTACGAAGTGAAAACATTAGACCGTGCTCCACAAACGAAGTGTTCTTGTCAATCAACACATCGTGGCTTCGATCGTCGAAGTAGAACACATAAATGTCTTGAATAATATCAAACTATTCCGAGGAAATCTCACACCTCAACGATGAATCTGTATGTAAACAAAAGACGTCAAAAACAGCTAATCAATAAAAGATCAATTTTAAAGTTCCATGGAAACTCACCGACAATAGAGAATGAAGTGGGAACAATTAGAGGTGCCATGGGATCACCCTCCGTGGTGTCCCACCGTCCTGAAGCCAGAAACTAGCTCCGCTTCCAATCCTTAAATGATAACAGCACAC
>CAIGRF010272953.1:0-17594 GCA_903798235.1 Fraxinus ornus
ACCATAAACGGCAAAAATGCTTATTCGAGGACCTAAACGATGGAATCTGCCCAAAATCCGACATACGTCATGGAGTTATCATGAAATCATTTTTTCCCGAAGTTATCATGAAATCATTTTTGCCCTTTATGATCTCACCTCATCATGAACTCTAACTCTTTATGCACTTCATCACTTTGGGGAAAATTAGATATGGATGTATCTTTCATGAGATGCAGTAAATTATTTTTCGAATCGTAATTTGCGAAAATGTTGAATTGTGAAGGTAAAAATTTGAGAGTTTTGGGAAGTGATGATAATCAATATCTATGTATATCATAAGCTCGTGTGTCTGTGCTTTGTTGAACATATATTTTGCATGCAGTCTGATCCCAAACTCTCAATATAGAGGTGTAAACTTGATAAATCTAGTCAAGATTCAATAGCACCATGAAATTTGGACTTAAAATTATTGAACTCAATGTTTGGTAAGGCGTAATATCCCCCAAAAAACCCCTTGTTTTAATGCAGAACTGCTCGGGTCGGGAGTATTTGGGAAGTTTTATAAAAGAAAAATCAAGTGTTGTTGAGGAATGCAAATGATAAGTTCAAAATTTTACATGCATAAAGCCGGAGGAATGGGCTGGCTCTTATCATCCATTTGGTTAGCCAGCTTCAGATGCTACATCAGCCGAGACATGATCTCTGTAAAATTAGTTGGAATACAAAGATGTACGTGAAATTACATTGCTGGAGGAGGTCGCAAATATTTTATTGGACCTAGATGTAACATAATCATACCAATTGGCAAGAAGGGACATGTTTAGCTGACACCAAATTTAATAAAAATGGCAGTGGTCTTGTTATTTGGGTTAATATAACAGCAGAAATTAGCTTTGACCAGTAGGAAAATAGAAAGCCTGTATAACAATCATTTACATGATTTCATGCTCAGTAAGGCAGTACACATAAATTTATCATATTGAATTGTTGTGTTAATTATGTCCAAAATCTCTGATACCAATTGTTAGGAATTCAATGATCATGTATTGCTCGATATTACTTGATATAAAATCAACCACCTGATTGAGATGTTGAAGTTATATGTTACAATAATGAATTATTTAATCACAAGTAAAAGAATAAAAGAAATAAGAAAATATGAAAAAGGAATTAGAAAATTTTATTGCACCATAAATAATGAAGACGGAGAAATATTACAATGGTTCTAAAAGCTAGTCACTTTTCTCACACTCTTCTCATATCATAAAATTGTAGAGAAGAGCCAAGTATATATATTATCTAGATGACTAATTTATTATCCGTCCCACCATTTTTTTTATGGCAGTAATTATGTCTATTAGAAGGTTAGGATGAGAGCATTTTTAAAATCCATAGATGAGCATATCCAGCTTAGTATTGTGAATGGTTGGGCTGTACCTAGTTCTATGATTAATAATGAAGTAATACCCATTCCCATTGTGAATTGGATTAGGGCGAACTTAGATAAATGTAACTCAAACAGTAAAGTCTTACATGCCCTATTCATGATAGTATCTCCGGAAGAGTTTAGACGAGTATCTATATGTGAGGTAGCCAAAGAGGTTTGGAATATCCTACAAACCACACATGAGGGAACTTAGGTGGTTAAGAACTCTAAATTGTAGATGTTAACCAGTAGGTTTGATGAAATTCAAATGAAGGAAGATGAAACTTTTGATGATTTTTATGCGAGTTTAAATGACATAGTAAATTCTAGTTTCAATTTAGGTGAGAGAATCCTAGAGCCTAAGATAGTCAAAAAAATTCGTAGATCCCTACCAGAAAGGTTTAGACCTATAGTCACGACAACAGAGAAGAGTAAGGACTATATTCCATTAAGATTGAAGAGTTGGTTGGATCTCTCTAGATTTGTGAACTTACATTAGTTAAACCTACAAATGATAAGTCACTAGCATTAAATACTGTGAGGAATAGTCATAGAGAGTCATCAGATTCAGATTCTCCTAATGAAAAGGAGTTAGCTTACTTTACTTACTTTACTTCTACTTTAAATATATACTAGCTCTAGCTTGAAGCACATACAACATATGTTTAATATTCATATTTTATTAATCTAATTATTTACGAAAATAAGGAACTAAAGATAAGCAACAAATCTTTACATTAATCAAATCAAAAGGCACTAGAATCACGAAACAACAATTTTTAACGTATTTTAATCATCAATTACCCGTTGATACTCAATTCTTGTCAAGGTAGAAAATCAATGATCCAATTATATTCAACAGTTCTCTCTCAATTGTTAATTAATCATATATTTATATAAGAATTTAATTTTTATTAATTAAATTGCGAACATGTAAATAAGTATTAATGCACAATGGTCATCTCATAATGATTTCATTGAGTATATCTAAAAATTTATTGCAAGCAAAATAAATCATTGTTCGTGCGAGATCCGCAAGCGTAGGTGATCATTGATAAGTAATACGTGATGAGTACGTGTATCGTCCCACGAGGAATACAATCAATCAAGTGTACTAGTTTCTAATCGGATTCAAAGTAAGCAAATTTGAATTATATAAGTATATTAAATGAGCATGTTGGATTACGAATCTACTTATAATTATTTAGTTCAATTCTCTATTATGTAGCTAGTATCATTCATGCATTCTTGACAATTGATAATTCTACAGTAATTAATTCTCTTTTTCAAGGCAAATTAAATCTATTATAATCACGACTAGAATCTATTTCTATTCCGAATTCGAATGAATTGAGCGCATTTAATTTCACAATTATTTCAAAAATTGCACAAGTGATAAACATTATATCTAATATCTATTGCACGTATATTAATCAAGAAGTGTTCTAGACCTATTGTGAGCATTTCAACACTACAACAAGCAATTATATATTTAATTAGTGATCAAGCAATTAAATAATAAAATTACGCACTCAAGGTTAATCGAGAAAAACAAAAATTTAACTAACTACTTGTCTTAAATTAAAAATAAATAATAAAAGATTTCATCTTTATCCAATACATGAGATGAACTAGCATATCTTGTTGTTATGTAAATTACACAAAAATATTTGGAAAAACATCACCCGGGATAAAAAACAATTAATGGAAAGTGAAAAATCAATTTCTTCTTCGTCTTTCTTCAACCCGGACTTTGAATCTTCAATCTCTTGTGTTAATTACCTTTCAATTTTGTGCTAGCCTCTTTCTTGTGGTGAAAAATAGGATTTAATATGTTATCTATCTTTCACGCCGCCCTCCTCTCAAAGAAATAGGTTCAATTTGATTTTAATAAGAATTTGGATAAAACAAGGAAATTGGACCGTTCAGGCCTAAAAATGGCTTGTGCGCGCGCAGTATATTTCCTTGCGTGCTCATTGTTCATTGATTTTGTTCTCGGTAAATGAAGTTCATGCCCGTGTGCACGTGAGAGAATTGACATGTGCGCACGGCCGTTATACAATTTCATTTGTTGCACGTTGGTCCCTGAATTTCACTATTTGGTAATTTTGGTTCCTTCTTCGTATTTTCTTGATCCTCCATCTTCCAACTCCATGTAATTGACTCCAAACTCTCTCCAATCGTTGATACTAGGTCTGAATAATCTATTAGCATTTTGCGATCTAGTACCCAAACTTTAGATTATGTCTACTTTAGCCCATTTTTTTCTCATTTTCTTCAATTCCATTATTTTTCGTCGAGATGCACCTAACAAATAAAATATATACAAAATTAGGCTTCAATTCATTCAAAATAACAATAATTGACAAAATAAAGCTTAACTACACAAAATTTCATAAATAACTTGGTTAGATAATCTGCTTTTAGTCTCAGGATTGGACTTTCAAAGTTGAAACTATAAACTACTTCAAAATCACAATGCTAAATCAATCTCTACATATTCACTGCAAAACTAACATGTGTATGTGTGTGTGTGTGTGTGTGAAGATTCAAGTAAAGCATCACAAGTCATAAATTGATTCAATTCGTGACCCTTTAAGCCTAAATGTTACCTTTCTTCTCTCATAATATACACATCCTCAAACTTAATTCATATCACTCTCACCCCCAAGGTGTGATATAAGGTTGAATTTTTAATATAATAATAATTCTCACCCTCTCTAATTTGGTTCGATTTTGCTAATTGCAGCTCAACACGTCAACAAATGCGGATTCTCCTTATTTTTAATGCGTCAACCTCTAAGAATCAATTAAGCTAATCATCCCTCGTCAAAAATTCAATTATCTCAAATGAGTGTTCGAGGTTTACTCAAGACATATAGCATTTTTTTCTGTGCGAGCTTTCAACCGATAACTCCCAAGTCAGATGACCATAGGGCACCAAATTTTTAGACACCCCTGCAAGCTTAATCACTCNTAATAAAATTACGCACTCAAGGTTAATCGAGAAAAACAAAAATTTAACTAACTACTTGTCTTAAATTAAAAATAAATAATAAAAGATTTCATCTTTATCCAATACATGAGATGAACTAGCATATCTTGTTGTTATGTAAATTACACAAAAATATTTGGAAAAACATCACACGGAATGGAAAACAATGTTTGGAAAGTGAAAATAAATTTCTTCTTCGTTAATCTTCAACCCGGACTTTAAATCTCCAATAAATTGTATTAATTACCTTTGAATCTTGTACTAGTTTCCTTTTTGTGGTGAAAGATAGGGTTTTGAAATATGATTTTATTTTGTCCATTCCTTGTTCGCTAATAGTAGGTTGAATTTGATTTCCATAAGAATTTGGATCAAACTAAGAAGTTGGGCCATTCAGGCCCCCGCGCGCGCCACATAGTTCACTGTGCGCACCGCTCATTTGATTTGCTCTCGGTAAAGGGAATCCAAGCCCGCCCACGGGAGAGAATTGGCTTGTGAGCGCACATCGTTATAGTAAAGTTCTATTTGTTGCAGTTTGGTCCCTGAATTCATTCTTTAGTCATGTTGGTCCCTTTTCGTATCTTCTTGATCATCAATCATTGAAATCCATCTAATTGACTCTAACCTCTCTCCAATTTGTAAGTCCGAATCCGCTAATAGCACTTTACCATTTAGTCTCTAAAATTTGGATTAATTCCACTTTAACCAAATTTGTACTCCTTTTGCTAATTTCATCGTTTTTAATCGAGATAAACCTAACAAACAAAATATATAAAAAACTAAGACTCAATTTATTTAAAATAACAACAATTGCTCTAGTTTAACATCACAGATAAGTGTACATAATACACTTATCAAACATTCTCAAATTTGAACAATTGTTTGTTCTCAAACAAAATAAAAATTAACTACACGAATTTTCACAAATAACTTTGTCACAAAATAACAATTGTATGTGTGAAAATGCATGTAAAGCATCATAAAGTCATAAACTGATTTATTTCCTGACCTTCTATGGCCAAATGTTTTCTTTCTTCGCCTATAAGATACACACCTCCAAGCTTCATTCTTTTCACTCTTTCCCTAATGTTTGATATAATGTTGAATTTTAATATAGCTTTCGTTTGGAGCCCCTTTTTACCTAAAAGAATGCGTTCTTTTGTCCTGTCAAAACTATTTGCTACAGTGAAATGACATAATTTGAAATTGAATTACTTTTACATTTCCATTTTTGTCTATCCACCTTCCGTGATCTTTTGTCAAATAAAATGAAATAAAGATCTCCACTTGCATATATTCCACAGTTAACGTGTACGGACACACATGCAAGTGTATTTTGGTCGCTTTGAAAGGTGTACACATCTCGGTCATATGTATATTGTCCTTCGCTTGGCTTCAAATAGTCACGAATTTAACTGTACATTCCAAAAATTATTAAGGTCGACAATTGCATCGAATTATTTCTCCATGTTCGTACGACACTAGACATTTTCAAAATGTTATATTTCGTAAAAATTGCATTGTCATTGTTGTTGTGCCATATAATCGCGAAGCCAGTCTCACTCACTTCGCTGCATTTCAGGTGATTTCATTTCAACATGCATTTCGTCTTTGACGTTAGGTAGGTCCACCTCGTACAAACCATCATCTATTTCTGCTTTAATAAAAACCTCGTCCACAACTTCAGAACGACATAAAAAATTATAAATGCCCATCATAGCGACAACAACAACAACTTGGTTTTGAAACGTATAGCTAGGCATACGATCAAGGATTTTCCATCTTAGCTTCCACACACCAAATGCTCATTCAATGACGTTTTTGTAGGATGAGTGCCTATAGTTAAACCTCTTACGATCATTCTGAAAATGAAGATGACGACGACCTATTCCATCATCGTGGAACTTTTGAAAACGATACAATATATATAATCCTTTGTAAGGGGCCATATAGCCCGGTTGATGAGCAAACCCGGAGTCAGCCAAATAATACTTACTCGGCACTGGTAATGGGAACTGAGTTTCAGGACTATATATAGCACGAACTAGTATTTGAACATCGTGCATTTTCCAAGTGGTGCCAGCTAGCACGAACGTGAAACACAAATTAAAATCACATGCGGCCAATACGTTTTGCATCGGCACTCTTTTTCGGCATATAAAATTCACCCACTCGTGACACGGTAGCACAACTTTCACATGCGTTCCATCAATAGTACCAATGCAATCTTGAAATGAAGGATGCTTAGTCGGGTCCGGCTTGTGGAGGTCTTCACCATCGTTGTAGTCTGGTCTTGGTTGTACGAGACATGCCAATAAGGCAACGACGACATGGAGAACCTCCTTGAAATAATGGCATATTGTTTGCAACGAATGATTGAAAATAGTTGTCACCTGTCTGTATTCCTTTCCACACGCTAATATACATAAGAACATTCCAATTTGCTCGTATATATCGACCTGCTAGCTATAGCGTAAGCCATATTTCTCATACATAATATGTGCAAATTGTCGCAATAGTTGTGGGTACATTCGGAACTCTTGATAGCACATTTTGCTTTTATCTTTCATCGCTTCCTTCATAAACATGTAGCCATTTCTTGAAGAGGAAAATCATCGGATACGATGTCATTGTTTGCGATAGTAGCTACTGGCGTCGCTTACTACGATTCGATAATACGTAACCTATGTCGTTATCTTATCTGCCAGTTGGCTAAGAAACTCATCATTATCGACTTCTTCTTCGTCATCGGAGCTCGATAGAAGCATACAATTGAAGTTGAGATCATCAATTGTGAAATTGAAGAGTACCAAATGTTTGCAATAGTACAAAGATTTCTTACTAACATAGCAACTTCACATATCATTACTCTTGTGTCCAATGAAGTAATTTACATAAGAGTAAACAATTTTTGAACATGTTTCTTTTGATTGACAATTCAATGCAAGTTGTGCCAAAAGGTTTGAAAAGAAAGGATGTATGTACTTTGTGGGCATGTGAAACCTTTTTGTTGCTGTTCGAATGGGGTTCCAAAAAAAAGTTGTATGTTCATTGCAGGAGTTGCTTCCATCATGCATGCACTATTTTAAAAAAAATATTCAAGTTAAATATTTGAAAAGAAACCTCAATAAGTTAATCCCATGCATGACAAAAAATAAGTTAATCCCATGCATGACAGAACATAATGTTACAGACGAACAATAAAGGTACAATACCAACTGTAATTGTCTACACGAAGTACAAAAAAAAAATTAAATAAAACAAGGTGGAAAAGTTGGTTGTTAGACAAATTAATGGAGAGACTTGTTATGCTCATTAAACTGCCATTCCATTCACTCAAACTTTTCATATGCGTCTTGAATGACGCCGAGCATATCTCGATAGCGCTTCTGTGTTAGAAGCGTATAGGTGTAGAAGTACAAGGGAGTGCGTCGCTTGAGCTTTCCTGCTGCAAGCAACTCTTCAACACATGAAATTCCATCATTTTTACCCAGCACCATAATGGTGTTTATATTTGCCGCCACTTCCTCGACGGCCCTATTATCGCAATCAATTGAAAAAGACAAATTTTGAGCAGAAACTTTCTTCTTCTTCCCTTTTTCATACTCGTCTCCGACTTCCTCTTCCCAACGCTTCTGGTATTCGAAACGTGTATGCTTGAAGTACAATTTTATTTGTCTATCTCATTGCTTGAACCAATATTCTCCCATCAACAGGTATTGCATCCCTTTGGTTTTCAACTGCACTGTCTTCAAACAAATTAAAGCCCATACGACATAACTTGGTGGGGGTGACTGCAAACTTGTCACCGTCATAGCTATCATCAAAAAACTGACGATATCGAATGTAGATTTCATTGACATTCTTGTCTTTAAAGTCCTTGTAGTCCTTATTCTTCTGCAATTTCATTTTCACAGTTGTTCAAATTTACGTGAAGGGGATATCATAATGTTACATCGTCAATGACACATCACAAATCTGAGAATAACTTATTTAAACTATGTCAGAAGCAAGTTACAACATATATAAAATTTCCAACATCATCAAGGGAACCCGCAAGAGTGAATAAGGGAAATACTGGGAACTATTTGAAAGATAATAATTACTGCAAAATTCGCAATGCTCAAATGAGTATCAATCTTCTAAGCGCAATAGTAGTCCAAAGTCAACAGGTTGAATTATGATTAGAATACAAGCAAAGTAGATTATGCTGCTACCAGTAGTTTCAACTTCAATAGTAAGTGATACCCTCTTCATCCCTTGTTCTTCTATGTCAATAGTTGTTTATTAAATTTTCTAGATCACTAATAATCCTATCATGAAGTTAACACGAAACGAAGTTTCACAACGTAATAGCTATAATAGTTAAATAACACACATCATTTAGAGGATAATTTCGTTAAAAAGCTGTAGAGAATATAAGATGACTGATCACTTGCAATGAGAAGGTTATAGAAAATTCTGTAAGGTTATCACAATTGTGTTGTTTCTTGCACGCTTTTAGATTTTTGTGTCATTCTGCCTCAAAAAGCCATAGTGCTAGTAAAAGCCCGTATTCATTTGGCCCTGTTTGGAAACCAAATTATGATTACCAAGGTAATTCCTGTAATTAGATTCACCTCCAAACTAATCATCTATAAAAATGTCACTTCCCCTGCCAAGCTTCTAAGTTAAACATCCTTACAATTTTCATCTTCTAGTTTATAGCGTAAAATATTTTTCTTACATTTTGAAGAGCCCCAGAGTTCCATCATACTAATAGAGTACCAATTTAGACCAAAGCAGACATGAAAAACTCCAAAATTGAACTCACGCTTCGTCCACATTGAACATAAAAAACTGAATTCCCAACAGTAATTCAAAAACCGCACCTTCAATTTTTTGGTCAACCATTCCTCGGATGCTACAATTCGACCCTTTGACGGGTTGTATTCTAACCCGGTATAATCCAACAATTCGGTGAGACATTTGTGTTCTCGACTCATTGCATCCCAATGGTTACGATGTTTGAATTTGCTCCAATTGTGGCCGGAGACGTAGTTAAACAATGTGATAACACATTCCAACCCGTGTTTCCTGAAACACTTGCGATGTCAATGGCCTTCAACAATAGCAGTTTTACAGGCCACTATAAACATTTGCCTCCTTGCATCTCTCCATCTAACATATTTTTGGAGGCTTCAGCGTTTGGGCACTCCTCAACAGTGATTGACGAACCCAGACCATGAACGTCACCTATATGTAGGATTACCAAATGGAGTTGGAAAAAAAAACCCAACGAAATGTGGTAGCAGCGAAGGTTCCTAATTTTTACCTGAGAATTGAATAGGTCCATAACTTGGGAGAAGGGGTTGAAGAGGCGGTGGCAACGAGATTGCAATTGGACTGGCCAATTTTATGGAGGCACGCCGGTTAAGTAGTAGTCGTAATATCCGTCACCAAATTGGGCTTCTGGTCACCGTTTACAAGTGTTTCGGAGTCCGTAATTTGTAGTGAAGTCATTTCCAGTTCAAGATCTAATCCCAACGAAGTGTGGTTCAACACGAAAGAAGGCACCGACTGACGTAGAGATATCTACAGGGCGGAGATTTCACTATTGGCTGCAAGCATGTAAGGGGAGTTGAGAGACAATTTTTTAGAAGGGAAAGATGTGGCCACATGGTTTGGGTTAAGAGTAAAGCTGGGACTTGTTTATTCTTATGGCTCTGTTTGCACAGTGACAATGTACTTGTTGTCAGGTTCTACTATTCCAACGTTTGATTTTCTACTACAAATTCAAACAAAAATGTAGCCCAAACAGGGACATAATACTAATCCTCGCTCTCTCTAGTTTTGTTAGATTTTACTAATTGCAACCCAACACTTCAACAAATGAGGATTCTCTTTATTTTTTATTGTTTCAACCTCTAAAAATCAATTAAGCTAATAATCTCTTGTCAAAAGTCTAAGGGTCTGTTCTCTTTGCCGTTTCTAAGTCGTTTTCTATTATCGATTTTCCAAAATAGTGAAAACGCGTTCTCTTTTCTATTTCCAAAAACGTGTTTTTGAAAACAAGTTTAAAATTTACAAACAACAAATTTGTCATTTTAGGTGTTTTCAATTATAATTTGGCCAAAATGTTTAAAACGTGTTATCGTTGTTTTCAGTTACTATCACTCCCAAACCTATCATTTTCCTTCTCCTCTCTCTCTAGTCTCTCTCTGTCCTCTCCTCTCTCTACCTCCCTTATCTCTTTCTTCTCTCTCTCTCCAATGACATCGACGATGACGGCGAACGACTAGAACATCCTTCGTCGGCAACGACGTCGTCTCCATCAATTAAGAGAGCCAAATTCGATTCATCGAACTTAATTTTGATTCCAAAACCTATGCCTGTTTATCATCCCGCCTCGGCTCCGAATATCCATGCTGAAGCTCCAATTCTTGGAAGGTCCATATCTAAGCGAGAATGAGCAGCCTTAGTTTCGATCCCTAAAGTACAAAACTCGGACCCGCCACATCCTTTCAATTTGCCTTCAGGTTATTTATTTATTGATGCTGAGCATGAGGCTAGTTTTGGATCTAGTTTTGGTGTGGTTTTAGGGGCCGGATGGTGGTGGTGCTAGCTGTGGTGATGGTGGTGGTAATCTATGCATACGATGGTGTGCAGTGGTTTGTTATTTTCAGTGGTGATCTCTGTTTGCTATAGTGTGTGTGGAGATGTTGCTGGTTCTAGTGCGGTAGGTGATAAATGTGGCGGTGGTGTTGGTGGTTGTGGTGGTCACGATGGTAATAGGCGTTGGTGTGCGGATGTTTTATCATGGTGATATTTAGCGCATATGGAATCCACATTTATCTCAATATCTTTCTACAATAGCTCAATCACTCCAAACTATCCTAGAATTGGTTTAAGGATGTACAATATAATGGTTGTTCATGTTATGCATCTAAGGTCCATTTCTTTCTTCACCATGCAAAACATAAATCTTGTGCTCAAAAAAATATCAATTTCCACATAAATAAACACAAACTAACTTAATATATAATTTATATATATATAGACGGCAATGTCTGTATTAAGTTTGGGATGTGATTTTCATCTAGTCTTGTGTTTTAATATTTTTTTGCATGCTTATATATATAGACATTGTCGTCAATGTCTAGAAATAGTGCAAGCAATATACAAAAATTAAGGGTAAAGAACTGAACTAAGTACTCCCTCAATATCAATTTGAAGAAGGTGGATGGATTGACATGAAGGTGTTGGATCACTTTGCCATTTATTTTCCGTTGTCCAATATGTTCAAGTGTTATGTTCGTTCAAAAAGATCAATCATAACTGGAAATAATTTATAATAAATTCTAACACGTCCTAAAGGGAAATATGTTGATGAAGATACCCTATACTAATTAAAAGCAATAATATTTACTAATTCTATATTTTAGAAAACAAATTTAAATAAAAGACAAATGGAGTTGCCTCCCAATAAGCCACTTGTTTATATTCATTAGCTTGACTTTACTGTTTTGGCTAATTATGGTGACTTAAAAAGAGAGTTTTCAGCCTTTCATCGACTGCATTGGCAGTTATTGTTCAATTCATCTTTGAGCTTCCAGATTACAAGATTTCAATTATTGTCCCACCCAGCTATTCTACCTTCTTCCTTACTCTTGTAACTTTCCCAATGGTCTATTATTTTGCGTTCTTCAATTCTGGTGGTTTCTTGAGTGGAGCATTCTTGGTGAAACTTTGTTGTTTTTCTTCCATCTTTAAGATTATTTCACATTTTTCAAAATTTATTAATGCTCGTGCAGTTGATAATAATGGTCTCCTCAAAATTAATGGCATATGTTGAACATTTATATCAAGAATAATAAACTCAGCTAGAAAGAAGTGATCTCCAACTTTTATGAGCATATCCTCTACCACTCCATAAAGATGATTGAGTGTCATATTAACCAGCTGCATGATTATTGATATTACTTTTGGATCATCCAATCCTAATTTTTTGTAGATAGACTATGTCATCATATTAATACTTGCTCTTTAATCAATTAATACATTTAAATTATGTGAATTTCCTATAGAACAAGGTATTGTGAAGCTCCCTGGATCTTTTACTTTATGAAGGAGCATCTACTTTATGATTGTGTCGTACTCTTCAATCTATATCACTGTTTCATCTACTGACAGCTTTTTCTTCTTAGTCAACATCTCTTTTAAAAACTTTGTGTCATTTGGANTTTTCTTCTTAGTCAACATCTCTTTTAGAAACTTTGTGTCATTTGGAATATGTTGAATGACGTCAATGAAGGGAATGTTGATATGAAGTTCTCTGAGTGCATCCAAGAATTTCTTAAATTGATTTTCCAACTTATTGTTCTGCAACATTCAAGGGAATAAGACTAGATGTGTGTGTTTATTTACAGGAATGGTTACCTTAACTTGTGGACTGTTTGACTTTTCTTCTTGTATAACCTTTGTTGATTCTTCAAACTGAACCACTTGTTCCTCGCCCATGATAGGTACATGATTTTCCTCGATCCATTTCTTCTTCACAGTGATTTTTGGTAGCTGAATCCACTTCTCGTTGTGATGGTATGGACTAGTTCTTTTAGGTTGTTTTCGAAGCCTTTGAGGATATGGAACGGTCGGCACATAAAATCGAACGGGATAGTAGGCTTTTATGATAGTTCTTAATACTTGTTCTCTTGGGTTCTTTTTTGTGTCGCTTGGTAGGGTACCATGAGTTCTCCACGATAATGCAACTTCCATCCAACCCATCTGAGTCTTCAAATTCCTAATTGTAGCCAGCTGGTTCTGAATAATACCCTGTTGGTTTTGGAAATTAGTCTCACTTTTAGTAATGAACTAAGTTAATAATTCCTCAATCGATGGCTTTCTATTTTGATATTGCTGTTGTTGTTGGAATCCCGACGGTCTTGCTTGAAAATCTCCACCTTGTCGTTGACTGTAATTGTTAGCCCACGAGAAATATATGTGATTCCTCCACCCCCCCACCCCCCGGAATTATATGTATTGGAGTAAGGGTTGTTTTGTTGTCCCCAAGAATCTTGCACATAACTAACATCCACCACAAGTTGGATTACATGCATGGAGGCTAAATGACATCTTTTGGTAATATGATCTGCCTCGTAGCCTTCGCAAATAGGTTTCGATTGGTGTACCATGTTCACTTTTCGAGTAAGGTTGTCTAACTTTCAAGTCAATGCTTCCATTTGGGCTGCTAACGATGTAGCAATGTCAATGTTGTACATCCCTGTTGTTTTCTTCGACACTTCTCTTTCTATTGGCCACACAGATTAATTCTCTACAATTCTCTCAAATAGGTCCAAGGCGTTAGTTATCCAATAGAATATCCAATATTAACCCTCTTGTTGAAGCATCAACTATGTTACGAAATTCAGGTCTCAAGCCTGAATAGAATATGGAGATCTTAGAGTCTTTAGGAATGTTTAGATTAGGACACTTCCTAAAGTAATCTTTGAATCTTTCCCTAGATTCTTGATAGCTCTTGAGGTCTCTTTGCTTGAATGTGTGGACCTCGTTTTTAAGCTGATGGACTCGAGAAGGTGGTAAGAACTTCAAAATCAATTTCTGCACCATGTCATTCCATGAAACTGTGCTCCCAGGGATTAGTGAATTTAGTCATTCTCGTGCACCATCCTTTAAGGTGTAAGGGAATAAACGCATTCGAAAATCGTCATTAGACATGCCTTTTGACTAATCAAGTTATATAATATCAAGAAGAATTGAATATGTTCATTAGAATTTTTAGTTGATCTTCCAGAGAACTTGATATCGTGATGATTTTGAAATAAGTTGATTATGTCAAGTCTGATGTGGAAGTTAGCCTGTCCAAATGGTGGATATATGATAGGTGGTTGCACAGAAGCAAGAATGAGATTTACGTAATCCTTCACTAAAGCTTATCCATCATTTCCTACTGCCCTTGACTGATCTGGATGAACTAAGTGAGGTGGTAATGGATTCGAAACCTGATTCGGATTTTGATTTTCTGCCATTTCCATTACTTCCCTATATTAACTTCTTCATTGCCCGAATGTTCTTTCGATTTCGGGATCTATTGGAAAAAACTCGATCTTGTCAGATTATTGTATAAACTATGCTTTTTTGAAAAGAGCAAAAATGGTGTAAAACAAGTAAAAAATCCAAATCTAAAAATAACTAATAAACTCAAATTAAATAAAATATTCCCTGTCAACGGCGTAAAAAAGCTGTTTGTGAGAAAACCTCTAGCGTACAGGATCATTGATAAGTAATACGTGATAAGTACGTGTATCGTCCCACAAGTAATAAAATTCAATCAGGTGGACTAGTCCCTAATCAGATTCAAAGTAAGCAAACAAAAGATATTTATGGTTTTTATTTATTCTAAATTAATCTACAGAAACTTGTAAAACTCGAATTTTATATGAATTTAGAATGAGTGTATTGGATTACGAATTCACCTATTATTATTATTATTATTATTATTATTATTATTCTTATTATTATTATTATTATTATTTATTTCAATTCTCAATGACGTAGCTACTATTATTCATGCATTCTTGACAATCGATAATTCTATTATAATTAATATATATTGCACGTATATTAATCTAGTAGTGTTCTAAACCTATTGTGAGCCTTCCAGAACTACAACAAATAAATATATATTTAATTGATGATCAAGCAATCAAATAATAAAATTATGAATGGAAGATTAATCGAGAAAAACAAGAATTTAACTAACTATTTGTCTTAAATTAAAAATAAATAATAAAAGAGTTCAACTTCATCCAATACATGAAAAAAACTAGCCTAGCATATTGTTATGTAAATTAAACAAAAAGATTTGAAAAAACTCACCCGGAATGGAAAACAATCATTAGAAGTAAAAAACCAATTTTTTCTTCTTTAATCTTTAACCCGAATTTTCAATATTCAGGGTGCGTTTGAGCCACATTATTTTGGAAGAATGTATTCTGGAATAGTAGATTGATGGAGAATGTGTTTTATTATGTGATGAAAATATTATTTTATTGTAGAATGTGTGGTTGAAAATGAGTAGAAGAATGAAAATGAAAATTTTAATGTGTACCAAATATGAGCTCAATCTCTTGTATTAATTGCCTTTGAATCTTGTTCTAGCCTTCTTCTCATGGTAAAAAATAGGGTTTGGATATTTGCTTTTGTTCTAGCCGTCCCTTGTAGGTTGAATTTGATTTTCATAGGAATTTGGATCAAACTAGGAAGCTGGGCCATTCAGGCACAGAAATGGCCCCGCGTGCGCTACATAGTTCACTGCGCGTATATCGCTCATTTGTTTTGCTCTCCGTAAATGGATTTCAAGCACGTGCGCGGGCAAGAGAATTGGTCTGTGCGCGCGCATCATCATATTAAAGTTCTATTTGTTGCAGTTTGGTCCCTGAATTCATTCTTTAGTCATTTTGGACCCTTTTTGTATTTTCTTGATCCTCAATCTTCAAAATCCATCTAATTGACTCTAACCTCTCTCCAATCATCGATACTAAGCCCTTATGAACTAATAGCACTTTACGATTTAATCCCCAAAATTTGGATTAATTTTCACCTTAAACAATTTTCTTCTCCTTTTGTCCAGTTTCATCGTTTTTCATCAAGATGCACATTTCAAACAAAATATATACAAAACTAAGCCTCAATTTATTTAAAATAACAATAATTGATCTAGTTTAACGGCACAGATAAGTATAATCATAAATATGTTCTAATGATGATCAATAATAATAATAATAATCAACTTAAAAAAATAAAAATTAAACAAAAAGTAAGTAATTAGTCAAATAATTTGTTATATCTATAAATTACAAGACATGCACAAGACGAAGGGGGTCTCACATTGATCGACTCAAAATCAATTATGTCAATTGGATTGTGTCAATTAAATCAAGCAACCTTTTATTGTGCGTGAACTTGGGTCCGTTCTACTCCTCATCTAGACACATTCTCTTTCTTTATCTATATGTGAGTTCATTTTTGCATTCGAGGTATGTTCTCAAAATCCTAGCCAAATCCCCCTCACCCATCTCTCTTGCACTCATTCTATTCCGTTTCCGGTCCACCCCTTTGCTTCCTAAATATGTGTTCTAACATACATGTGATACCTAGGTGGACGAGTAGGAGGCTGGATTTGTTGGTCACATATCTCATCGAATTTCGGGATCTATAGAATTAACAAGGCTTCATCATTAATCATGGCTACAAAGGATTTTGTATATCATGTTTTAATTACACAAATATAAAATAAATAATGAATACATAATTCAAATAATTTGGAAGAATAGATGAGTACAGCCCTTATTTATTTGAACTATGCATTTATTTTGTAATATTATAAATTTTGAGATTTAATAAATATTAAATTTTCATTCAAAATAACTATATAGAGTACATTGTATTTGAATATTGGTAAAATAACATAACAAAAAAAAAATTTAACAATACTAGCAATTAAAATAACAATACATTGTGTTTGATGTTGATTTTTATAGAATAGGTCTTATGAAAAGTGATACCTTTGAAGAATATATAATTAAAAAGTTAGGGTCCACATAAAATATTATTTTATTGAGAGAACATGAAATTAGTTTCAAAATAATGAGTTTTTAACAATTTGAACAAACTTGAGTTAAGCGAACTCGAAGATTACTATTCTTGAGGACCATAACATCATCTATAAAGCCGAAATTAAACAAAAGTATAAAAAACAACTTTTATATAATATTTGGTAAATCAGGTTTAAGCTCTTATCTGGTACCGATTAAAATTCAGATTTTAATCTAAATCAAAGTCAACAATCAATTTTAATAACATATTTATTGGATTCCGCAACTTTCCAATTACATATTTCATCGATTTTTATCAACATTTTCTAAAAATATTATTTTAATCCCCATGAAACAAGGGCAAGTGTTAAACACTAACATTGATCTGTGACGAAAAAAATACAACACAATAAACATAACCAAATTACTGAACTCATACTCCTTAAGAAGATTATTTATTTCTACACAGGTGAATATATAATTCAAACTTCACATGAAAAATACATTCTGCAGAGTGGTTCACAAGTCTTTTCTAGCTCATATTTGAATTTTTCCACAGCCAATGGTGGCAAGCATGTTGGTACCACAACTCCATCTTCTC
>CAIGRF010272963.1:5603-34695 GCA_903798235.1 Fraxinus ornus
TTTTTTTTTTTTTTTTTTTTTTAAAGTTAAGTTAATATAATTTCCATATGTTCGAGATAAGTTAGAAAGATTTCTTTCTAAATAAGTAAATTATCATATGTGCATGTGATGTATGTATGTATGTATGTATGTATAATCTTTATGACACCATTATGACACGGTCCTTTTGGTACTCCCAAATGTATCTATATATACCACACGTAAATCACACTTACTGACACACAACTTATCGCTTTGTTGAAGAAGTTAAATTCTCTAAGTATTTACTACGATTTTTTTTCCAAATTATCAAGATAAGTGTAGTCATATGTTGTATGTTGAATAGCTTTTCATACTTTAAAATACGTAATTCAATTTATGAATATGTGTAAGTTCAAGAAATCAGAGTTCAGTAGTGCTATGCACAAGAATTATAGTGACGATGTATGATTCTTGATTCCCGTTTCTCCTTTTGTATGTTCTAATTATGTACGGAGATAAGGGTTACCTAAGTTCGATTACTATCCCCGTTTCTCCTTATGTAAGTTACGAATTCTTAAATTTTAAATAGGAAATACAATATATGTGGCTCATTTATTGGGATTTCATCTCATTGTTTATGATCATTCCTCCTTTAGGTAATTGAGGTTTGAGGCGTTGGAGTTTGGAACTGACTTAGTAGTGGTATAATAAAGATATTGTTGAATAATTTATTATTTTACTTTTATGACTTAATAATTCTTCGTTTTCAATTATTGTAATTTGTACAAAAGTTCTATTTTATGAAAGTTAAGTTTTTATTTTACGATACATTTAATGATTCAAATGGTAAATTTTGGGTCGTTACAACATCATTTTCAAAAATCAATTTGAGGTCAGGATATTATCAGCTGAAGATTAAGTCAACTGATGTATAAAGACGACATTTAGGACTCGATATAAGCATTATGAGTTTACAATAATGCCCTTTGGCCTGATGAAACCCTTACAGTATTTATGGACTTGATAAATAAAATGTTCCATCTGTATATGGACATGTTTATCATCTTTTTTATGACATTGATATACTCAAAGAGATTTTCAGCAATACAAAGAACTTCTGAAGATAGTTTTGGAAACACTGCATCAGGAGAAGTTGTATGTCAAATTCAAAAATGCGAATTTTAGTTGGGCTGAGTGGGGTTTCTAGGTCAAACTGTGATAGCGGGAAATATTGAGATGATTCAATCAAAGGTTAATAGAAGGAGAAGTGTGGAGCTTTCTAGATTTAGTCGCCTACTATCGATGGTTTATAGAAGGATTTTCCAAGATAGTGGGTCCTATGACATAGTCGACTCGGAAGGTTACTAAGTTTGTATGGTCAAAGAAATGTGAGTGGAGTTTTTAAGAGTTAAAGGATAAACTCGTATCAGCATTGGTGTTGACTATCCTTGATGGCTGCTTACACATGATCTCGAGCTTGCAGCGGAAGATTTGACGCCACTACCTATACGGGAACAAGTGTGAGATCTACATCGACCACAAAAGTCTCAAATACTTTTTCACCCAAAAGGAGTTGAATATGAGACAACAATAGTGGCTAGAATTAGTGAAGATTATGATTGTACCATCATGTACCATTCAAGCTTAGCTAATGTAGTCGCGATGAGCTGTGTAGAAAGAACATAGGATAGTTGTCAGCATTGTGTACAAGACATGATCATTTGATAAGAGATTTTGAGAACTTGAGGATTAAAGTGTTAACATCACTAGTAAGCACATCAGCAATCTTAAGCAAGTTTTACTGCGAAAACCCTTCTAGACAGAAAAGCAGCTGTTCAAAAAGAGGACCCCTTTTTGAAAAAGATTAGGGTTGATGTGGGAATTGAGAAGAGGAAAGGATTTGAGATAGTCGAAGATAAAGCCCTAATATTTAAAGGTCGATTGTGTGTACCAAAGGATGAGATATTGAGGAACGAAATTATGACTGAAACTCATTCTGCTCCTTACACTACATACCCTGGCGGAACCAAACTGTATAAAGATTTGCGTAATACATTTTGTTGGAGAAATATGAAGGGGAAGATAGGCCATGTTTGTGTCCAAATACATGGTTTGTGAACACGAGAATGTTGTAATAGCCCAAGGATAAGTAACTAAGAGGGGTGAATTGATTTTTAAAAACTTTTTCGAAGAACTAATCTAAATTCAAGTAAGTCTTTACTAAATAGATCAATTCAAATAATAAGTGCATATATGAAAACGATAAGTAAAAGGGAGAGATAATACAAACGATGTAATTGTGGAGGTTCAATACGTCCTCCTTTACCAAGCTCTCCGACGCGAGCAATGTCTTTTCTCTATGTTGGTTGACTTATGATGCAATCCAATCCTTTACAACGATTTCGGTGACTTACAAATAAGGAACATCGATCTTTATAAAATGTTGAGCTTTACGGGACCTCAATATGACCCATACAGTGACTTACAACAAAGAGAACTGATCCTTATACAATGTTGATCTTTACGAGACTTCAACACGATTTACACTTTATGAAAGTGATTTTACAATGAAATTCCTCTCTTGATAAATAATACAAACAAGTTAAGTACTAAAAGAGGCTAACACTTCAATGAATAGCAATAAATAATAGCTCAAGTGTTAGATAAAAAATTTTGATGTATATAATAATAATTAAAAATTTGATTTAATCAATCATGTTTTTTAATGAGATTTGCAAAGTAATATTGAAATGAGGGAAGACGAGTGAGATGATATGTTTTGAATGATTAAATGATATACTCTTAATAATCTATTAATTGATATGTTTTAAATGAATGATGATTGATTTGTAAAAGATGCAAAATTTAAGATTTATATTCATTATCATCTGTTCAATATTATTTTGCAAATCATCTTGTTTGTCATAATCAAAAAGGGAGAAATTGTTGACCTATGGTTGATTATAACTTTAAAGTTTTGATTATAAAAAATAACTTAATCTTGTTTAATAATAAGTTGAATTCAAGTGATTATAGTTTTTCAACGCATACGATGGAAAATTGATCAAATGGTCGTCAAAAGATCAAAAACTATCATTACAAATAGGACTCATGAAGGAGGTCAAGATCGAAGTCACATTCAAGAACTTAAGAGCCAAACTTTGGAGCAAGATCAAAGACTTGATTTCTTAGCTAAAGTGTAAAGGTACTAACACTTTGATATATGTCAATGAATGCTTAAACTCAAAATCATTCTATGTGTTTTAAGACAATTTTGTGCATTAAAAGTCATTCTAATTCAATGTTTTGATCAAACATAAATATGACTTTTAAAATGATATTTGAACTTGAAAAATATATTTTATCTTGAAAAGTTAGTTAAAAATACTTTCCTAATGTCCATGCCCTTTAAAACCATCGAATCGAATTAAATGGGGCCAAAACGTAAAAAGACCAAAATGGTCAAGAGAGCCTCTTGCCCGGATGGCGGTCGACCTGCTAAAAGAGGCGGTCAACTGGAAGTTTCCAACATTCCAAAATTTGACCTTGATTTTTACCGAACAAACAACTATATTGGTCATTTGGATAAGAGCCGATCGACCAAACGATTCATCCAAACTTCCAGATTTTTTTGATGTTTTGAACTCTATAAATACATCTACTTGCATTCAATACAACATTCTTCAAAACAATCAAAGTGAGATATGTTTTGAGAGATTTCTTTAAACTTATATTTGCATTCATTTCATTTATTTCTTCATGTCAAAGACTTAAATTGATTCAAACTAATTATTATCATCTTCATCAAATGTTTTCATCTCTCTTTTTGTACTTAACTTATTTTTATTAATCATAAAGGAGAGACTTATTTTGAAGAAGATTTTTGAACTTATATTGATATATTTCTTCTACTACTTCATATTGAAAATTTTGTTTGATTGAATCAAACTTGTAAAATCATCATATTCATAAAAGTTTCTCATCTCTTTCTTGATACCTAATTTATTACAATCATTCATTAAAAGAATATATATTTCGAGAAGATTTTTGAACTTAGATTGTATTTATTTCTTCAATTTTCATTGAAAAAACTTTGAGATTAATTGAATCAAAAATGTCTAATTATTATCTACATCAAAAAGATTCAATGAGAAAATGAAGAAGAAATAAAAGCAATATAAGTTCAAAATCTTCTCAAAATATATCTCTTTTAATGAATGATTGTAATAAATTAAAGAGATTAGAAACTTTGATGAATATGATGATTTTACAAATTTGATTCAATTAATCAAAGTTTTTAATATAAAGTAATAGAAGAAATATAAGCAGTGTAAGTTCAAAAATCTTCTTCAAAATATGTCTATCTTTTATAAGTAATAGAAATAAATTAAGTACAAAAAGATAGATGAAAACCATTGATGAAGATGATGATTAAAGAGTTTGAATCAATCAAAGGTTTTGATATGAAGAAAGAAATGAAATGAATGCAAATGTAAGTTTATAGAAATCTCTCAAAAGATATCTCACTTTGATGCTCTTGAAGAATGTTGTATTGAATGCAAAAGTAGATGTATTTATATAGTTCAAAACGTCAAAAAAATCTGGGAGTTCGGATGACTCGTCGGGTAGACCGCCTCTTATTCTAATGACCAATATAATTGTTTGTATAGTAAAAATCAGAAGTCGGACGGTCAAATTTTGGACCGTTGAAAATTTCCGGTCTACCTCCTCTTTTAGCCGGTCGACCGCTCGACAGTTTTGGTCTTTTTACGTTTTGACCCCATTTGATTCATTTCGAAGGTTTTGAGCTTAAACATTCATTGTCGTATATACACTTTAGCTAAGAAATCAAGTCTTTGACCTTACTCCGAAGTTTGTCTTTTAAGTTCTTGAATGTGACTTCGATCTTGACCTCCTTCATGAGTCCGATTTGTGATGATAACTTTTGATCTTTTGACGATCATCAATCAATTTTCCATCGTATGCATTGAAAAAAACTATAATAACTTGAATTCAACTTGTTAGTAAACAAGATTAACTTGTCTATTATAATCAAAACATTAAGATTATAATCAATCATATGTCAACAGGCTGAACATCAGAGGCCATCTGTTGAACCCCATGGACATACCCGAATGAAAATGGGAGAATATTGCAATAAATTTTGTTGTTGGTTATCCTAGATTGGCAAGGGGTCATGATGTTCCAGTTTTTATCGTATCGGACAGAGACTCAATGTTTACTTAAAAATTTTAGATAAGCTTTTAGAAGCATGTACCAAGTTAACATTTAGAGTAACATACCACCCTTAGACTGACGGACAATCTAAACGCTTGAAGATATGTTGAGAGCTTGTGTCTTAGATTTGGGTGGTCCAGAAGTGGGTCTTCATTTGTCGTTAGTTGAATTTTCTTACAATAATAGCTTTCAAGCCATTATCGGCATGGCGTTGTACTCGGCTTTGTATGGTTGACGACGTCATTCTCAATTTAACTGGGATGAAGTTAGTAAAATGAGAGTTTTGAGTCCAGAATTGGTCGAGAAGACTGGAGTTGTTATATATAAAATTAGATCGAGAATTAAGACTACCGAAGATCATCAGAACAAAAGGAGAAAAGAATTGACTTTTGAGGTTAGCAAGAAAGTATTTCTCAAAGTGGTGCCAATGAAGGGAATACAACGATTTGGGAAGAAAGGAAAGTTGAGACCTAGATTTATCTTTCCATTTGAGATTCTTGAAAAATTGGGAATGCGGCATATCGTTTAGCATTGTAATCCGAACTATCAATAGTACACAACGTATTTCAAGTTTCTAGGTTGAGAAAGTGTATCTCGGATCCTAGCCATATGGTGAATGTTCGGTCATTGGATGTCTAGAGTGATACATATGAAGAAGCACCTATAGGGGTTTTAGAGTGAAATGACCATTTTCTGAGGAACTGAAAGGTTCCACTAGTAAAAGTCCAGTGGGGTAGATATGGTGAGGATGGCCACTAGAGAAAGAGAGTAAAACGTTTTAGCCAAGTATCCCGACCTCTTTAAACGAAGTTAAATTTTGAGGATGAAATTATTTTAAGTGAGGGGAGTTGTAGCGATCAAAAAAAATTTATATTTTGTTTTAGAAAATTTTTTCTTGTAAAACTCGAAAATGATTTGGGTTACATTATTAGGTAGCTAAGACAAGTCCTTAGAGTCCAAAGTGAGTTTTGTCCACAATAGTAAAGTTGTTCGTACTTATATTAAAATTGTTGTAAGGTGTCGAATCTCTTTTAAATGGAATTTTTTTATTTCGATTTGGTTATGTTATTTGTGATGACACATTTTATATTAATTGCCGCCTATTTTAAGGTCTTAAAATTTAAAATTTGATATACTTATTGTATACGCCAAACAACCCTTAGACACGATTTTTGTCCTTCAAACGATTCCCATTTTTCAGCTACGTTATTTTGATTCCTTTTCATACCTATCAACTCCTCAATCTGATTTTTTTTTTTTTGCACTTATGTACCCTTTAATTATATCATTCACCCGCTGAGTGCCTAACCACTCCCCACTCCACTCACCGTTTTAAACTCCCATTTTTTGTTAACTTTCAAAAACTGCCATTTTCATTTCATTTGGAAAGTTAACCGTAGCCACGTTCTCACAAATCCACAATTTATGGACATAAAATTCCACTTACCATTCTAGCTCCCATTTTGGTTAAATGCCAACCGTCACTTTCATTTGTAGTTGAAAAAGATTAATCTCCTGCAACTCTTGTAGACACGTTTTCTCTCACAAACCACCACAAAATTTCACTCGCCCTTTCTCCATAAACTAAATGTACCTTTCAATCTGGAAACTAATTGAAGGATAGGCTAGAAGCACGCTGTATTTTGTTACAAATTGGACACAAAAGGGTACTCAAACTCCAAACATTTGAGGTCTAGTGTTTTCAGCACTTTTTAAAAGTGAAATAAGTTATTTTTTTATTTACATATTAATATGTTGTTGTGTTACTCATGAGAGAAGGAAAGCACTCTTTGATGGTTTGAATAAGATAAGATGAGGATGATTTTGGTACTCGAAGGGGTTATCAAAATCTAAGAATAATTGGATTGATCACTGGTTCGCAAAGGAAATAGACGATGACACAAATAATCAAAATTTATTTTTTTCTGAAAAATATATTCTTTACATCATTTATTTAAGTGTTTCCTACTGAGTATTACTTGTACTCATCCCCTACTAAAATTTTATAGGTTAACTCGAGCCATGACATTGGCAAGTGCTAAATTTCAGTTATGTAAATCATTTATGAACACTTACATGCTTTTTTAAAATGTTTAAATGCCCATTTCGTTCAATTTTTATACAATTCACGTCAACTATAATCTAGAAATGTCGGATAGACTATGTCTGAGTCCAATATTTGTTAAACTGAAATTTCGAATTCTGTCCTCCTGCTTAAAATGGCATAACTCAGTCTATGGTGCATGTTTTAGAGTGAAATTAGTGGGGTTCGAAAGGTTTATAAGTTTTATAATTGTAATCTTTGGAATCACCTTAAAAGATTACCTAGAGAAAAAGTTGTGCCTGTTTTAGTAAATTGCTTCGGGTCAGTTTCAGAAATACTGTCTAGCATAGTTTAAAAATGTTTTCGTGCCTCAAATATCATCATAATTTTTTATATGTTGTACATGAATGTCATAGTCTCTATTAAACTTTCAAAAAATTTAGTCGTCGTTTGTTAGGTCAAATATATTTTCCTCTCGCTGTTGTGCAGTTGGTTACAACTTTTAATTGCTTCCGGAATTTTCTCAAAACATTTTCAAAATCCTTTATACCATAATTGTCCAAGACTATATGGTCAGATGTTTTGATATCCCATTATTTATTAAATATTTCAAACTTTAAAATTTAATTTGGTCAACGTTATAAAACTTAGATTTTTATTTAACGCTGATAGTTATACGAGTTTGCACATTCTCCAGTACTACTAGTACCTAAAATGGATGGGACGTGAAGAATGTGCATTAATTGCAAGGCAGTCAACAATATAATGGTAAAGTATCATCATATGATACCTAGATTAAATTGTATGCTTGATAAATTGCATGGGTCATGTATTTTTAGTAAAATAGTTCTTAACAATGGCTATCACAAAATTAGAATTAAAGAATGAGATGAAAGAAAAATGGCTTTTAACTAAATACATGTTATATGAGTGGTTAGTTATGTCATTTGGCCTTATTAATGGACATTGTACTTTTATGAGATGAAAGAACATTTTTTGTGCGCATTCATATGTAAATTTGTACAAGTTTATTTGATTTCCTGGTAGGGTTGGACAAAACTCTCGAATCGAATCGAACCGAACCGAACCGAACCGAGCGGTTCTTCATAAGTTAAATATCCGAATGAGTATGAATTGAGAACCGATGTGTTTGGGTCGGTTCTCAGTTCTAGACCAAAAACCGAATCTAAATAATTTTTTTAATTTTTTATATTGAATTAATTAAATTAAATTAATTTTTTCTAAACAAACTAGCAAACTAATAAACAATTCAGCCAAGTCTTGCCAAATTAATTTTTTGTTAGCCCAACAATTGGGCTTTATCATTCCCATTTCCATTCCAATTTCATTTGGTAAGCAGCAATATGCCCACCCCCGTATAAACCCAATTCTATATGCAGGTTGCTTGAAACAAATGAATTATTGATATGGATCACCGATGCTTTATTATTAGTATCTACTTTTTGGTATTTGTATACATTGAATTATTATTATTTCACAGCTTGTTATATATATGTTTTTAAATTGGGCTACAGTAAAAATTATGAATGAACATGTCATTAGTTGTATTTATGTAGTATTGCTGTAAATGTTAAAAAAATCTAATTATGGTACGAAAATGAACAGAATCGAACCGAACCCGAACGATTCTATAATTATATTTGGACCCGACGGTTCTATTTATTAAATACCCGAAAACTTTGGGTCGGTTCGATTATGAAGAGAACCGAACCGAACCTAATCGACCCACGTCCAGTCCTATTTCCTGGTGTACAACAAGAGTTAGATGAACATGTAAAGCATGTGCTTGGTGTTTTGATACATGAAAAACTCTACGATAATTTAAGAAATGTACCTTTTGCATGGACAAGTTGGTTTCCTTGGTTTTGTTGTTAGAACAAAAGATATTGAGGTAGATGAAGAGAAAGTTAAAGCCATCAAGGAGTGGCCAGTTCTTAAGAGCATCATTCAAGTAAGAAGCTTTCATGGTTTCATTAATTTTTAAAGGCATGTTGGTAAATATTTTAGCACAGTTGCTATACCACTCACAAAAATTGTGAAAAAAGTGTTGGTTTTCATTGGGGCGTTGAACAAGAACATGTATTTAATATTATTAAGGATATGTTGTGTTCTGCATAGCGTTTAGCACTATCTAACTTTAACAAAACTTTTGAGATTTAATGTGATGCCTAAGAAATAGGATTGGAGCCATTTTGATACAGGAGAGGAGATCCATGGCATCTTTTAGTGAGAAGCTAAGTGGGGCATCTTTAAATTATTCTATACATGACAAAGAGTTTTATGCTCTTGTTCAAGCATTGGAGACAATACATTACTACTACATATAGCCAAAAGAATTTGTAATTTACACTGGCCATGAATTACAGAGACATCTCAAGGACCAAGGTAAGTTGAATGAAAGGCATGTAAAATGGATGGAGTATATCGACACTTTTCCCTATGTTATTTAGTATAAATGAGGTAAGGAAAACATAGTTACTGATGCATTATTTAGAAGGTATGTGTACTCCTTACTTCCTTAATTGCCACTTGGGTTTGAATATATCAAAGATATGCCAATGATGCAGATTTTTCCATATGTTATGTGATAAAGCTACAGTTGATAAATTTTACATAAATGATGGGTATTTGTTTAGGGAAAGTGACTTATGTGTGCCTAATCTTTTCATGCTTGAATTGTACTAGTATGAAGCACATAGTGGGGGGTTTGATAGGGCATTTTGGTGCTAGGAATCCTTAGAAATGTTGGATGGGTAATTTCATTGGCCTAGTGACCTATTAGTTGATGTGTCTATGGTCTTTGTATTGGGACTCCCTAGGACTAAAAGGGATAGAGATTCCATATTAGTATCAAGTGGATAGATTTCATAAGATATTAAGATGGTACATTTAGTTACATGCCATAAAACAAATAATGCCATGAATGTATCTAATTTAGTTTTTAGAGATAGTACGACTCCATTGTATACTTAGAAATATTGTGTTTGATAGGGATGTTAAGTTCCTTAGCTACTTTTGAGAAGTTTTGTGGGGGTAAATTGGAGATCAAACTATTATTTTTTACAATATATCACCTGCAAACGATGGACAAATCGAAGTAGTTTATTACACTAACTCAATTTTTGCACATTGTAAACAACAAAAAATTGAAAAGTTGAGAGGATTGTTTACCATACGTAGAGTTTGAATACAATAAAGCCATGCAATCTATTTTTTATTCTCCCTTTGAAATTGTGTGTAATTTTAATCTGTTAACTCCTTTGGATTTAATCCCCTTATCTATGATGAAAGAGGTAGCTTGGATGGAAAGAAGAAGGTTGAGTTGGTAAAGTCAATATATGAGAAGGTTTGTTTTTATATTGAAAAGAAGAATGAATATTATGCTCCCCAGACCAATAAAGGAAGAAGACTTGTGACCTTTGAACCAAGGTATAGAGTTTGGGAACATATGCGAAAAGAACATTTTCTAACCCAAAGAAGGTCCAAATTGCATCCTAGAGATGGACCATTCCAAATATTTGAGAAGATTAATGACAAAGCTTACAAACTGAACCTTCTAGGTATATATAACGTGTCTTCTACTTTTCATGTTGCTGAATCGTTCTCTCTTTGATGCAGTTGAAGATTCAATGTATAAGCTTTTAAGACCTAAGAGTAAAAGTGCTTGCCCATGTATGCACAAGTAGATGCCATGTAAACACATGGTTATCTGGATGGCAGTCGGATTTTGTTTTTCATTTTGATTCGAAATCTATTTGTTTAGCTTTATCTAGTCGTTTTTCGAGTAAATTAGCCTTTGTTTAGTACACCTATATCATGCTTTATCATTGTATGAACAATTAACATATAATTTAAGTGATTAAATTATAAAGTGAGATTTTTTGCTTTCAATCTTGTTCTTAATTCACTATTGAGAACTTGTCAAAGATTTCCAATCTTTGTGGCATTCAACCCTTCAAACCATGATTCTTGATTTTCTGTCTCATCAATATTGATCTTACTTTTAGAGAGAAATTGAAAAATAAACTCAACCAGTTCAATATGATAAGACGTGAAGATGTGTTTTGATACAGTGTCATAACGCACACAGGCATTCTGAGTGAAAGAGTAACTACGTAAGGTACATGAATCATATCTATTTTTTGCAATTTAGAAAGTTTGGTTGTTGGCCTAAGAGCTTTTCAAATGGAGAATGCATGGACATACTATGGACAGGTTATTATATTGACATTAGATTGACACTTTTGTTGTTAAAAGTTTAATGTTTTTTGTAGTACCTTTATAACTAAGGTTAAGATGTGAATATGATTGAAGTCTAGTGTAGTATGGCCTTGCATTAAGATTAGAAATGCTGTCTACAAGTTAAGTGGTAGTAGGTAAAGAGTTGTTGACTAGTCTTTGAAAACTGAATGAAAAAGTTAAGCTTTCTTCCTCTTTGTTTTCATATTCTATCAATAGTATCAACGCCCTCTGATCTTAACGTGAGAAATTCCTTGAGAGAAAATTAGAGAGCAACCCTTCACCAAAACAATCGAGTGATTTGTGAGTGGGTGGGCTTCAAGTGGTTTTTCAGCACCATTACCTTTTGTGTTCACATGAGAGAATTATGATTTATGGGCTGCAAAAATGAAGGCATATGATCTGTGGGAAATAACAGAAACTGGAACTGAACCTACATCTCTTAAAGCACATCCCACTATTGCTCAGCTGAAGCAGCATAGTGAGGAAATTGCAAAGAAGTTCAAAACCCTTTCTTGAATTCAGTCTGCTGTTTTGATGCAATCTTTATCAAGATAATAACCTATTAGATTGCTAAAGAGGCTTGGGATAGGTTGAAAGAGGAATTTCGAGGCAATGAAAGAACAACGCAGATGCAAGTACTAAATTTAAGAAGAGAGTTTGAAACTTTGAGGATGAAGGAATCAGAAATTGTAAAGGAGTTTGCTGATAGGCTGATGAAAGTGGTGAATCAAATAAGGTTATTGGGGGATGATTTACCAGACAAGAGGGTTGTAGAGAAGGTTTTGATAAGTTTACCTGAAAAATTTGAATCCCAAATTTCCTTTCTTGAAGACTCAAGAGACCTGTCCAGTATTACCTTGGTTGAGCTTGTGAATGCACTTCAAGCTACTAAACAGAGAAGGCTCTTTAGGCAAGAAGAACAGGTTGAAGGAGCTTTATTCGTCAAAGGAAAACATAAAGTTCAAAATGAGTTTTGGTATGAAGAAGCAACAAAATGAGAAGGAAACTGAGCACAATAAAAGTAAAGGTGGAAAATATCCTCCCTGTCCTTATTGCAAAAGGAAGGGACGAGTTCCAAAATGGTGGTACATGCTTAGAGTTCAATGCAGAGCTTGTAAACAATTTGGACATCTAGAGAAAGTATGTAAAAATCAAAAGGAGAAGAAGTGCAAGAATCTAAGGTCGCAGAAAATGTTGGCAACAACAGGAGGAGAATCTGTTTCTGCCATAAATTTCAAAGTCAACAGTAGAATTGAAACTTGGTTGCTAGACAGTGGATGCACTCATCACATGACTTCAAACTCAAGTATTTTTGTTGAACTAAATGGTACATACAGATCAAGAGTAAAGGTTGGAAATGGAGAATACGTAGAAGTGAATGGAATTGGAACAATTTCTGTGCAAACGCCAACAGTTACCAAATACATTTCAGATGTACTTTATGTGCTTAATATAGATCAAAGTCTAGTTAGTGTAAGTCAATTGACTGAGAAAAATTATACCTTGATATGTAAAGATAGTGGCTGCACTATACTAGATGCAAGTAATCTTGAGTTGATGACAGTTGAGATGAAACATAGAAGCTTTCCTTTGGAATGGAAAAATGTAACCTCTCATGCTCTTTCCAGTACTGTGATTGAATCTTCTCTATGGCACAAACGTTTTGGACATGCAAATTTCACTTCACTGAAGCACTTGAATGAATTGGAACTTGTAGAGAATATGCCAAAAATATATGATGATGCTTGTGTATGTGATGTTTGTCAATTGGGAAAGCAAACAAGGCTGAAATTTCCTAAAAACCAGTCAAGAAGAGCTTCAAACAAATTGGAATTAATCCATTCAGATGTGTGTGGTCCAATGATTTAAATGGCAGCAGATACTTTATTCTTTTTTATAGATGATTTAACAAGGATATGTTGTTTTCTGAAAATGAAATTTGAAGTACCTGCTTTGTTTCATAAGTTTAAAAATCTTGTGGAGAATGAAAGTGACCGCAAGAATAAGGCTATATGAACTGATAATGGCACTGAATATACTTGCAATCAGTTTGACAAATTCTATGATGTTGTGGGAATCAAACACCAACTAACCATTCCGTATTCACCTTAGCAAAATGGAGTGTGTGAAAGGAAGAACGGGATAGTGATAGAGATGGCTAGATGTTTGATAATAGAGAAGAAGGTACCAAAGGATTTTTGGGCTAAAGCTATGAACACAGCCATATTCTCTTAACAGATTACCAAAAAAAGCTTTGAACAAGAAAACTCCTTATGAAGCTTGGTATGGAGTAAAGTCTGATGTGGCACACCTAAAAGTGTTTGGAAGCATCTGTTACACTCACATTCCTAATGCAAAAAGGGATAAGTTGAGTCAAAAGGTAGAGGTACCAGTCTTGGTGTATTGCGGTAATGCTAAGGGATATAGAGTGTATAATCCAAAACCAAAAAGATGATATATAACAGGGATATCAAAATTGATGAGGAATCTTCATGGAATTGGGAATCAAGTACTGTGAAATATTGCAAACTCAAAGACCGGTTCCACAAGAATAGGATGTTATTATCAATGGATATGAAATTGAAGTTGAAGTTGAAGTTGAAGCTGAAGTTGACAGTGAATCAGACTCAAAAAATGAAGTGATTAAAACTAGATCACTTGAAGATATAATCATTATATCCTTGTAAGTGGAGGAAGAAATAATCATTATATCCTTGTATGTTGATGATCTTTTGGTAACAGGCAGTAATAGTGCACTGAATGAAAACGTGAAAGAAGAATTTAAGAAAGTATTTGAGATAACAGACTTGGGTGAAATGAAATATTTCCTTGGAATNAAGCCAGTAAGGTCTCTTTTGGTTAGAATTTGTATTTACTGAAAGAAGATGGAGCCAAGAGGATTGATGAAAGAATCTATAGAAGTATGGGTGGATGCTTGCTTTATCTAACTGCAACAAGACCTGACATTGTGTTTACTGCAAGTATATTATCCAGATTCAGAAAATAACCAACTGAAATTCATTTTCAAGCTACTAAAAGGGTTTTGAGAAACATAATGGAAACTAAGGAGTTGGGAATCAGATTCAGAGAGCCAGAGACTCTATTTTTAACCGAATTTACCGATAGTGATTGAGTTAGATCTCCTAAATACACGAAGAGTACCTCTGGCTATGTGTTTTATGTTGGCTTAAGCATTGTTTGCTGGAATTCTGTGAAGCAAAAAATTGTGGCTCAATCAATAGCAGAAGTGACTCATCTATTGCATCTGAGGCGATAAACCAAGCAAAAGGTGTTGGAAGATCTGAAGCGTAAGATAGTTGAAACAACACTTATCCATTGTGATAACCAATCTGCTGTTGCTATGGTGAAGAACATCGGTTTCATGGAAGAACAAAACACATCAAGATTAAATATCACTCAATCAGAGAAGTACAAGAAAGGATGGAAGTGGAACTGGTGAATTGCAATTTAGAGGATCAATGTTCTGATATCCTAACAAAACCTTTGCCTAAAGGAAGATTTGAAACATTGAGGAAATACCTTGGTATTTTCAGCAAAAGTGTCAAGGAGGAGTATTGGCATTAGATTGACGCTTTTGTTGTTAAAAGTTTAATGTTTTTTTGTAGTACCTTTAGATTGAAGTCTAGTGTAGTATGGCCTTACATAATGATTAGAAATGTTGTCAACAAGTGGTAGTAGGTAAAGAGTTGTTGACTAGAAGTGTGCAAGAAATTTTTGTAATACTCATATAGCTATTTATTCTAGCCATGTATGTCTTTGAAATCTGAAAGAAAAAGTTAAGCTTTATTCCTCTTTGAAAATATTCTATCAGATTAATGAGATAATCAGCTATAAAAAAAGAACTTTTTAGAATTCTTTTGAATAGATACACGATGTAGCACTGCTAGACTAGTTACTACGGCATGACGGTGAAATGGTTCAACAAAACCATTGTGTTAAAGGATGTGAGGTATAGTACTGAGACGAGTAATGTCCTGACTAGAGAGGTAGGAACGGAGAGAAATATACACCCCCATTATACTATAAAAGGTATTAATGGAGTTAGTAAAGTATTTTTCAATCAATGATTCTAGAAACATTGTATTTGCATTTCAACTAGTAGAAACAGTTATATCGCATAAACTGATCAATAAAAAGAACATATATTTATTATCAAGAATAGAATGAAAAGGAGATGTCGATATATTAGAAAAAATGACCTCAAGTGGTTTAGTACTAGAAATTGAAAACTCATAAAAATGTAATATGTGACATTTGATGCATTTGCATGTATTACAATAACTAGGACTCGACCTACCACTAAAAAATGAGACTTATAGAGACTAAATACATAAAACCTGACTCGGAAGGATGACCTATAATAATGCCAAGCTTCAGTGGTTGTGTCAATGGAGAAAAAGACCATGAGAGAAGTGGACTTGGTGGACGATCTAGGCCACTCATAAACATCATTTGTAAGCAGAACTTATAGTAGACTTGCCCCGTTCAATGATCCTTCACTTGAAAGAGGAAGCAGAAAATTAATAGTTAGATTATGTTGAGCACATAATTTTCATATGGAAATTAGATTTTGATGCATTAACTGAATAGAGCACATTGGCTAGCCTCATGAGAAGGGAGGAAGATAGAAGAGAAACTCAACGAGTGTGAGTAATTGATAGTTTATTACCCTCGCCAACCATCATGGAATCATAACTAGGATATGGATAATGAAGAAACAGATTATCCATGTCCATTGTAATGTGGTGTAGGGGTTGAGTAGTAGAAATTTGGTGGATATAGGATTGATAACGCACGTAGTACCAATAGTTTTGGGTGAGGGGTGATATTGTTGCTTTTGCTGACCAGAAGGGGTGGCAAGAGGTTTAAATTGATAGGCCGACATTTTTTTAGGTTGAGTGCTATTGGACACCAAAGTGGAATTAGTTTTAGGTGGGCAATAATTGTGATGGGGGATAGATTATTAGGTTGTGATGGCCACAAAGTCAATATTTGGTGGTGTGGACTATTTGGATTATTCAAGATGTTGAATACGTGCTTCAAAATTAATGAGTTTTATGAAGCTCATCTTAAGAGATAGAGGTTTCAGAAGCACGAAATGTTGATGATATATCTTTGTAGTCTTCGAGAAGTCCATCTGTCCTTTTCAAGTTAGTCCTCCATTTGAATACAAGAATCCATCGGAGCAAGTTCATCAGCATTTCTATTAAATATTTCAAGAAATTCAATAAAGGCCTATGCCTTTAGTGGGGTTAGATCTGGCTTTTTAGTCACATGATACGACCACAGGATGGATTAGAATGAGTTGTTTTGAGAGTGTTCCCAATCTTCTTGAGTAGTTTTGGAGGAGGTTATGTACGAAATTATGGTAAAGATAGAGAACCATTAATTCCATTTAATAGAAGTTGATCCTGATGGATCTAGAATGCAAAATCACTGTCAAAATTGTTACTCCATCACATTTGATTGTGGCATGAAGACATGGATGTGATCCACCAACAAAACCTAACAGATCATATCCAGCAAGAATAGTATGAAATCGAAGGTGCCAGAAATGATAAGTTTATGTTTGTGAGTTTGAGAGGGATTTGAGGAGAAATGCTTATTGAGAAGTGAAGTACATTCAAAGAAAAGTATAGGTAGGGGCAAGGGAGAGTATTGTGTGGCCAAAAGAAATAACCGACAGGATGGTAGGCCGCCGACAATGTGAGCTGGTAGTAAAAGTAGTGAAGCAACCAGCTTGTGGTGGTTTAGCTTGCACCGGTGGTTGCTAAACTGGACATCAATACGAAAAAAGTATAAAGGTCAAGAAACAAATGGTTCGATCGGGTCGAATCGGAGACAAATCGATAATATAATTATCAAATATATATTAATTATATTATAAAAAATTAAAAATATAATTCAAAATTAGATATTCAATCAACCTTACCATTTAACTATCTAATTAGCTAATATACTTATCTGCAATTCGTTGTAATAATTCAATTAATCATTACTTTATTTGCTATTCATAATAGTTAAGCAGTAAATATAAAAGATAATATATAAGGAAAGGATAAGGCGCGGCCCACCTTGTTCATTTCCATACAGTATCATTTTTACCTTCTCCATTGCATATGTGTTGACAAACGTGTGACACTTTTGTTGTCAACAAAATTTTTTTTTGTTATGATTTGTCTTATGTATTTTGTGATAATTGTAGCCTAAGTTATATATTATAACTTAAGCAAGATAGGACCCAAAACAAGCAAGTATGCAGCCAAGTATGGTTGAGTTGTGGTAGGTAGAATAGTTGGTAGAAAAACACTTTTGTAAGGTACTAAAGAATGGCTATTTATTCCAGCCATGTAACACCAATGTTTTATGATTGAAATCTCTACCTATGAGGCTCTTTGTTGTTAATAATCCATCAGTGGTATCAGAGCCATAAATGGTCTTTGAACAACCTGCAAACTAGCAGTTTTTGAGAGAAAACCAAAGAGTTACCTTTACTGATATAGAGTGTTTGAAATGGCTTCAAGTGGGTTTTCTCCCCCATTGCCTTCTGTGTTTACAGGGCAAAATTATGATTTTGGACTGGGAACAAGCTTACTTGAAAGCCTATGATCGGTGGGAAATCATAGAAACAGGAGTTGAGCCACCACCATTAAGAGCTGATCCAACCATTGCTCAGTTGAAGCAGCATAGTGATAGATAGCTAAGAAGTTCAAGGCTCTTTCTTGCATTCAATCAGCCATTTCAGATGCTATTTTTACCAAGATTATAATCTGTGAAACAGCAGAAGAAGCTTGGGACAGATTGAAGGAAGAGGTCAGAGGCAATGAAAGGGCAAATGCAAGTGTTGAACTTCAGAAGGGAATTTGAAACCTTGAAGATGAAGGACTCTGAAACTATGAAGGAGTTTGCTGATAGGTTGATGAAGGTAGTAAACCAGATAAGGCTGCTGGGAGATGACTTACCACACAAGAGGGTAGTGGAAAAAGTGTTGATAAGTTTGCTAGAAAAGTTTGAATCCAAGATCTCTTCTCTTGAAAACTCTAGAGACTTGGCTAGAAGGCCTGAGCTTGTGAATGCTCTTCAAGCCACATAACAAAGAAGGTTGTTTAGGCAAGAAGAGTAGGTTAAAGGAGATTTGTTTGTAAAGGGAAAACATAAAGCTCAAACCAGCTTTGGAGGGAAGAAACCACAAAACGAGAAGAAGGAGGTTGAACCAAGTCATAGGTAAGGATACAAAGTATCCTCCCCGTCCTCATTGCAAAAGGAAAGACCATTCTCCAAAGTGGTGTTGGTTCAGGTCTAGTGTACAATGTAGATCCTGCAAGCAATTTGGTCATGTGGAGAAAGTCTGTAAAAAACCAAAAAGAAAAGAAGGAGATGCAGTAGGCCAAGGTAGCAGACGATCAGCAGGAGGAGCACCTTTGTTCAGCTATAAACTATAGAGTTAGCAGCAGGGTTGAAACTTGGTCGCTTGACAGTAGCTGTACTCATCATATGACTTCAAATTCAAACACCTTTGTAGAATTAAATGATGTATACAGATCAAAAGTTAAAGTGGGAAATGGAGAGTATGTGGAGGCGAAAGGAATTGGCAAAGTTTAAGTCAAAATGCCACCAGGTATCAAGTTCATTTATGATGTTCTGTATGTGCCTAACATTGATCAAAATCTGATTAGTGTTGGCTAATTGATTGAGAAGAATTACACCTTAATATTTAAGGATAGTAGCTGCACTATATTGGATTCAAACAACCTTGAGTTAATGACAGTAGAAATGAGGCATAGGAGTTTCCCTTTGGAATGGAAGAATGTTAACTCTCATAGAAATGAGGCATACTTCACTTAAAAAATCTGAATGAACTAGAGCTTGTGGAAAACATACCAAAGGTGAGTGATGATGCTTGTATCTATGATATCCGTCAATTGGGTAAACAAACCAGGTTGCCTTTCTCTAAAAATCAGTCTAGAAGAGCATTAAGTCAGCTACAATTGGTCCATTTTGATGTGTGTGGTCGAAAGAGAACTTCAACCTTGAATGGCTGCAGATATTTTATCCTCTTTATAGATGATTTAACGAGAATACGTTGGCTTTACTTTTGAAGATGAAGTCTGAGGTGCAGTGTTTCAAAAATTTTAAAGTCTTATGGAGAATGAAAGTGATTGTAAAATAAAAGCCAGCTACCAGTTTGACAGATTTTGTGATGAAGTGGGTATCAAACACCAACTAACCATTCCTCACTCACCTCAGTAAAATGGAATCTGTGAAAGGAAAAAAAGGACAGTCATGGAAATGGCCAGATGTTTGATGCTGGAGAAGAAAGTACTAGAAGAATTCTGGGCTGAGGTGAACACAACCATTTATCTTCTCAATAGGTTACCTAAAAAGGCCCTTGGATAAGTTAACTCCTTATGAAGCCTGGTATGTAGTTAAGCCAAATGTTTCTCACTTGAAGGTGTTTGGGAGTATATGCTGTACTCATATACCAGACGTAAAAAGAGACAAACTAAGTCAAAAGGCTAAAGCAGGTATCTAACCAGTGATAATGCAAAAGGATATAGAATCTATAATCCTCAAACCAGGAAAATGATTTCCAGTAAGGATGTTAAGTTTGATGAAAACTCTTCATGGAATTGGGAGTCAAGTTCAGTGAATAAAGTTGAGGTTCCAAGATAGGTTCCACAAGATGAAGACGCTGTCATTAATGAAGATGAAGCCGAAGCTGAAGTTGAACTTGAACTTGATAGTGGATCAAATTCAGAGAATGAAGTGATAAAAGCTAGATCACTTGAGGACATCTATGCTTGTAATTAAGCCGTGCTGGAAACTTCAAACTTCACTGAACCAACTGATTCTCAAGCATGGATAGATGCAATGAAGGAGGAGCTTAAGGTGATTAAAAAGAATGGAACATGGATGCTGGTAGACAGACCAAAAAAAAGAATGTGATTGAAGTAAAGTGGGTGTATAGAACCAAAAAGGCTTTATTAACAAGTTCAAGGCTAGGCTAGTTGTGAAATGCTATGCTTAGCAATATGGAGTCCATTTTACTATTACATTTGCTCCAGTGGCCAGGTTTGAGACAATAAGGTTGCTGTTCGCCATTGCTGCTCAAAAATGATGGAGGATATACCAGCTAGATGTGAAATCTGCCTTCCTAAATGGACGCTTGAATGAGGAAATCTTTATTGAGCAACCCGAAGGCTTCATTATAGATGGAAATGAGGATAAAGTGTAACTATTAAGGAAAGCTTTATATGGTTTAAAGCAGGCTCCAAGAACCTGGTACATCAGGATAGATGAATACTTGAGCAGCCTTGGTTTCATCAAAAGCATCAATGAACAAACACTTTACATTAAGCAAGTGGATGAGGATTTGATCATCATCTCTTTATATGCTGATGACCTTCTAGTCACAGGCTATAATGCAGCATTGATTGAAATGGTGAAGGATGAAATGAAGAAGGTGTTTGAGATGACAGATTTGGGGAAAATAAAGTACTTCCTTGGAATGGAGATTGAGCAATCAAAGGATGAAATTTTTGTTTGCCAAAAGAGATATGCTAAATAGGTGTTAAAAAAGTTTAACATGGAAAATTGTAAGCCAGTTAACACCCCTTTAGTTCAGAATTTAAAGCTAATGAAAGAAGATGGAGCAAAGAGAATTGATGAGAAGATTTACAGAAGTTTAGTTGGCTGCCTGTTATATTTAACTGCCACCAGACCAAATATAATGTTTGCTGTGAATATGCTATCAAGATTCAGGCAAGAACCTAGTGAAAACCATTTCCAAACTGCCAAGAGAGTGCTGAGATATATCAGAGGAACATAGGAGATGGGGATCAGCTTTAAGAAATCAGAAATTCTGCTTTTAACTGGTTTCACTGATAGTGATTGAGCCGGATGAGTTGATGATATGAAGAGCACTTCTGACTATGCTTTCTTTGTGGGTTCAAGCATTGTTTGTTGGAATTCAATTAAGCAAAAAAATGTCGCACAATCAACTGTTGAAGTAGAATACATAGCAGTATCAGAGGCAACAAATCAGACTATTTGGGTTAGGAAAATGATGGATGATTTGAGACATAAACAAGCTGAGGCAACAACTATCCTTTATAACAACCAATCAGCAGTAGCTATGGTGAAAAATCCAGTGTTCCATGGAAGGACTAATTAGGCATATAAAGATCAAATACCATTTTCATCAGGGAAGCTCAAGAAAGGAAAGAGGTGGAGCTGAAGCATTGCAGTTCTGAGGAACAACTTGCTGACATTTTAACGAAAGCTTTGCCTAAGGAAAGATTTGAAACATTGAGAGAATGTCTTGGTGTTTCTGTTGAGACTACCATAAGAACTACCAGAAGAAAATGACGTGGAAGTGAGTTGTAGAGTTAGTTAGATAAGCTGACTTTAGTTAGTATACAACTGTAAACAACTGTATTTTTTTTCTCTTTTCTATGTAAGGACCACTTGTACAGTTCAATTAAAAAAATCTCAATAATACAGAGAATTTTTTCTGTTCATCCTTCTTCTATATTCTCTCAGTGTTAGACTTTTACACCTGCTACCTTAATCTCAAGATGGTATCAGAGCATAATGATGCTGCCGCTTCAGCTCCTGAGCCATTAATTTCTGAACCTCTTGTTTCGATTCCTGTAGATTCACAGTCCATTTTTTTACATCGTGGAGATAGTCCTGGTGCCTTGATTGTCTCTCAGCAACTGAACGAAGACAACTATGCCTCATGGACTAGATCCGTTGAAATGGCTCTAAATGCCAAAAACAAGCTGTGTTTCATCGATGGATCTCTGAGTGAACCTGATGAAGGTGATTCGATCTATCCAGCTTGGAAGAGGTATAATCGTATGGTTATTTCATAGCTTTTAGACTCCATTTCTAAAGAAATTGCTGCCAGTGTCCTTTATGTTGATACTGCTGCTGGTATTTGGTCTGATCTTAAAGAGATGTTTTCACAAAGTAATGGACCTCGTATCTTTCAATTGAGGAAGGCAATCGCCTTTTTAACACAAGATCATTGTTCAGTAAGTGCATATTTCACTAAACTGAAGACACTTTGGGATGAACTATAGACCTGTTCCAGCTTCCTTGGCGAAATTTCAATAGGAGGAATACGTTATGCAGTTCCTGATAGGGCTGAATGAGAGTTACTCTCAGATTCGAGGTCGGATACTATTGATTGATCCATTACCAGCAATTAACAAAGTCTTCTCTCTAGTTGTACAATAGGAGAAGCAAAGAGAAATCGCTACTGGAATCACACATAACCTAGATTCTGTTGCTATGGTTGCTAAGAATTTCAATAGAAATCAAACTGCTATTGGAGGAAGGAACAACTACAGTGGACAGAACAATAAAAATGAGAGTCCTGAGTGTAGCCACTGTGGTCTTCTTGGCCACAAAATTGACAAATGCTACCAATTGCACGGATATCCACCAGGATATAAGTTCAAGAACAAGAATCCTATGGTTCATGGAACTGCAAATCAAGTGGAATCTGCTCCTGATGTCACTACTAATCTTGCACAATTTCCCTTCACTAAGAATTAGTATCAACAGCTGTTGGTTTTGATTCAACCTACTGATGAAACGCAACTGCCATTCACAGGTACTCGTACTATTAATCTTTAGAATCCAGGCACCTCTGGTTCACAGGAGCATGCCTTAGCAAATCTGGCAGGTATATCGTGTTATTTGCCCCACAATGCATCAGTATTTAGTCAGTGTTTGTCATATAAGTCATATGAAGGTCCAGAAACTTTGAGTATGAATTATGAATGGATTTTAGACACCGGTGCTACAGATCATATGGTGTGTTCAGTCCATTTACTCACTGAAATCACAACTTAAGTATCACATTTTGTTAAGCTTCCAAATGGTACTTTAGCAGAGGTTACACATGTTGGTTCAGTTAGGCTTACAAATTTCATTGTTCTGAAGAATGTTCTGTGTGTACCGTCTTTTGCCTTCAATCTCGTTTCAGTCAGATGTGCTCTCATTTTGTTGTCTGGTGTGTGCTTTATACAGGACCTATGCTCATGGACAACGATTGGTCTGGATAAAGAGAGAAATGGCCTGTTCTATAAGCTGAATATCACCTCCAGTCCACCCAAACACTTTGTTAATTCTGTAACATCCACAGTTTCTGATTTGTGGCATTCTAGGTTAGGTCATCCATCTTTGCAGCGCCTACAAATGATGCAACCTATTATTTTAGATTTAAATGTAAATAATATACACCAGTGTGATGTTTGCCCTATGGCTAAATTGCACAGATTACCCTATGTTTCTAGTGAAATAAAAAGTTCTGGTTCATTTGATAGAAATACACACTGATCTATGGGGTCCTTTATCTACTACTGCTATTGATGGCTCAAAATATTTTCTGACTCTTGTTGATGACTTTACTCGATGTACATGGACTTGGTTGCTAAATTCTAAGAGTCAAACACAATTTGTCATTCCAGCTTTCTTCACTTTAATTGAGATACAATTTAATCTCAAGATAAAGTGTATTCGTTCAAATAATGGTTCAGAATTTCATCTTAGAGATTTTTTTTTTTATTTTTTTTTTATATAAAGGTGTTATACATCAAAGATTTGTGTTGAATCACCTCAACAAAATGGAGTAGTCGAAAGAAAGCATCAAGATCTATTAAATGTTGCTAAAGCGAATATTTTCAGGCTAATTTACCTCTTAGTTTCTAGGGTGAATGTATACAAACTGCCACTTACATAATCAACAGACTTCCCACTCCTATACTTCATGGAAAATCCCCCCTCGAAGCCCTTTTCTCTCACAAACCAAATTACACTCATTTCAGGATTTTTGGCTGCTTATGTTTTGCTTACACACTCACTAGAAATCGGTCAAAATTTGATTCCAGAGCAATTAAATGTATCTTCCTTGGCTATCCATATTCTATCAAAGGCTATCTGAAAATGTTTTACCAAATACTAAACCAGGAATAGGAATGGCTCCTTTGTTGCTCTTCTAGTATATGTGGATGATATTGTCTTCATAGGAAATGATTCACGAGGCATGGATGATTTGAAGGCTTCTCTTGATAGACAATTCAAGAGAAAGGATCTAGGAACATTAAAATATTTCCTAGGACTAGAGGTGGCTCTCAGTCTAAGGGAGGAATTTCTTTGTGTCAAAAGAAAATTTGCCATAGATATCTTAAAAGATGCTGGTTTTAGTGGTGCCAAACTAGAAAACACACCAATGGAGCAGAATGTTAAACTGGACAAAGAGAGTGGAGAATTATTGGAGGATGCATCACTCTACAGGAGGTTGGTGGGACGATTACTATACCTAACCATTAAGGCATTACTAGACCTGATTTGAGTTATGTAGTTCAAGTGTTGAGTCAGTTTATGAACCAACCAAGGGAACCTCATTTGAATGCAGCTTATGGGTACTAAGATATATCAAGAGCACACCCTGAGAAGGGATTTTCTTCCCTAAAGATAATGACTTACGATTGAAGATTTTTTCAGATTCAGATGATTGGGCCAGTTGCCCTGTTCAAGGAGGTCTATAACTGGATATTGCACTTTTCTAGGAAATGCTTTAATATCTTGTAAATCTAAGAGGCAAAGTACAGTCTCTAGATCTTCAGCAAAAGCTGAATACCGTGCAATGGCATCTGCTACATGCGAAGTACAATGGCTTCTATACCTACTAGCTGACTTGGGGATCAAACATGAGAAGCCTGCATTGTTATATTGTGACAATCAAGTTGTGTTACACATTGCTGTCAATCCTGTATTTCATGAGAGAACAAAACATATCGAACTAGATTGTCATGTAGTAAGGGACAAGATTAAGGCTGGAGTTTTACACACTATGCATGTATCTTCAAATAATCAACTAGCAGATATTATGACAAAACCAGTGGCAGCATCTCTGTTTCATTCCCTATTGTACAAGACGAATGTATACAACATATACACTCCAACTTGAAGGGGGCTGTTGAGACTACCATAAGAAACTACCAGAAGAAAATGACGTGGAAGTGAGCTGTAGAGATAGTTAGATAAGTGACTTTAGTTAGTAAACAGCTGTAAACAACTATATATTTTTTTTTTTCTATTTAAGGACCACTTGTACAGTTCAATTAAAAAAATCTCAATAATACAGAGAATTTTTTTGTTCATCTTTCTTTCGTATTCTCTCAGTGTTAGACTTTTACACCTGCTAGCTTAATCTCAAGAATTTCCAACAAAAGTGACAATGAGGAGTGTTGACAAACGTGTGACACTTTTGTTGTCAACAAACAAATGTTTTTTTGTTATGATTTGTCTTATGTATTTTGTACTCAATTATAGCCTAAGATAAATATTATAACTTAAGCAATATAGCCTGAAACAAGCGAGTATGCAGCCAAGTACGGTTGAGTTGTGGTAGGTAGAATAGTTGGTAGAAAAACACTTTTGTAAGGTACTAAAGAATGGCTATTTATTCCAGCCGTGTAACACCAATATCTTATGATCGAAATCTCTACCTTTCCTCCTTTTTGTTGTTCATAATCCATCAATATGAAAAGTAAAAAATAAGATAAGTAAAACAACTATTTCCGACCAAGAATGTGATATCTCACTTCAAAAACTCCTTCTAGTCCATATAATGTCATTTTACCCTTCTCCATTGCATATGAAAAGTTCAAAATAAGTCAAATTAGTACTTCCATGTCAAAAAGGTGATATCCCACTTCAAAACCTCCTTCAGGCCAAGAAAGTGATATCCCATTTCAATTTTGATGGTAAATTTTATTTTTCTCCCTCTGGAGTTAATGAAACTCGTAATTTTTTTAGTTCTTAAGGGCCCGCTTGGGAGTTTTTTGGTATCATTTATGAGTGTTTTTAAAGTATCGATTTTGAGCTTTTATGAGCAGACCGATTTTGAGTGATTTTAATAGAAGTTTTTAAAATAGTCCAACCCATTTTTGAAAATTTATTATTCATTGATTCTGAAAGTTTTTCAAAAAGCATAAAATTACATATATCATTCCTTACTCAAATCTTCATCTCGTATTTAGAAAGACATTTTTTAGTATTTGGTTGGCTCAGTTTCCCTAATCAGATATCGATTTTTCTGGTCGAATAGATCAGTTCGATCTGATTTTCATAACATTGGCTAAGACAAGATCGATGATATTTTCCTCTTCTGATGGTGCTATTATATCATGTCAAGGATAACATTTAAAACAAATAATTGAGCAAATTGAATATGTTATATATTATTGACTATATTTATAAGGTTACATATGAACAACCCTAATTTTACATTGGGAAAATATTCTTTACTGCCATATGAATCGTTCAAGTTGGATCATCAAGAATATATAGACCGAAAGCGGAAGCGTACCTGAATCAGACATTATTAATGCGATGAATGAATCTTGCGATTTTAGTCTTCCAAATCAATACGCACCTTATTTGTCTCTGATGATGGGAGTCAGAATAGAATGAACCAAAACGTATGATTCGGAGACCATAACCTTATATATATATATATATATATACTAACGGCTTATCAACCTAAGCCCGTCATGACATTAGGAACATGCTTGGTCTCTACACATAAAGGCCCACACTTTAATTGGATGCTTCAAGACCCAAAATACCAAAACCTTATTAGATCCCTTTAAAGGACTTAACNCGATTAAAATCCTTACAATCTCCTGCTTGAGCTATATGTGTACCTTATATTTGTGCATTAAATATATCTTTATGAGTACTCAAAATTTTGCTATCATTGCTGAATGCATCTCCAAACAATCCGCTCCATCAATCATATCAACATAGGATCAAAGCGGCTTTCTCTACTTATATCATAACTAAACCAATCAATGGTCACGTATATTGACTAACTGAATGACATGAATGCATGGATGTGTAGGATGAAAATTACATGTGATGTGATCTTAACATGACTATTTCCAACTGGTCCACCTTAATCTTTAATGAGATCATTTTCAAATGAGTTCAGAGATAATAAACCAAAAACCTTATAACTGAAAATAACTTTAACCATAAACCATATCCAAAATGACAGTACATGTATCTAAAATGAAAAGCACAAAAATACAAACTCCCACTGAAACTAGATATCTTCAAGAGATATTACACCCATATAGTAGTGTGCTTATGAAAGACATTGGGTATCAATCCCTTAGTAAGCGAATCCGTAACCATGGAGTTTGTCGAGATATGTTCTATTGACACCTGTCCACTCTGAACTATTTCTTTAACAGCCGAACTTGATCTCTCTATCTTTTGACTTCGTCGAACTCTTGTTGTTATTGGAATACATCAATGCTGATTTATTGTAAAAAATAACCTAGTAGTCTTTCCATGATTTGATGTCTCATAACATGCTATAAACTCCGCTGCCATGGTGGAAGTAGTTATGTGGCTTAGCACTCTTCCAGGAAATAACAAATTTAGCAAGTAGGTATCTATAGCCTGAAGTGGATCTCCTACTATCTTGGCATCCCACAGAATTGGAATCAAAATAATCGATGATCTCCAACTGATCCGATCTGTTGTATGTGAGCATGTAGTCCTTTGTTCTCTGTAAATACCGCATGACCCGTTTGGCTGCTTTCCAATGATTCATTCCCGGTTACTTAAATATCTCCCTAGCATCCCAACAATGTACGCTATATCCGAATATGTACAAACCTGAGCATACATCAGACTCCCTATAACTGAAGAATAAGGAATCTTTTGCATTTCTTTAATTTCCAAGTCATTTTTGGGGTATTGACTTAAACTGGACTTGTCTCCTTTAGCCACAGGGGTGTCACCGGATTTACAATCTTGCATGCCATATCTTTTAAGTACATTTTTGATATAGCTCTTTTGTGATAATCTCGAAACCATATGAGATGATCACTTGATGAAACTTGTAATACCATTGATGAGAGGCCTGTTTGAGTCCAAAGGTGGAATTCTTTAGTTTACAAACTATTTGCTTTGCATCATCTGACCCATAGTTTTTTGGTTATACCATATAAATAGTTTCATCAATGTCACCATTGAGAAACGATGTCTTAACATCCATCTGATGTAACTCAAGATCGAAATGACCAATGCCATTATAATCCTGAAAGAGTCTTTCAAAGAAATCGGAGAGAAAGTCTCTTTATAATCAATGCCTTCTTTCTGTGTAAAGCCTTTTGCGACAAGACGGGCCTTATACCTCTCCACATCACCCTTCGAATCTCTCTTGATCTTAGACATCTATTTGCAACCAATGAGTTTCGCACCTTTAGGTAATGGAATGAGGTCCCACACATCGTTGTCCTTTATAGATTTTAGCTCTTCATTCATGGCATCGAGCCACTTTTAAGAGTTAGAATTTTCCATGACTTGACGAAAGTTGATCGGATCATCTTCCACCACTCCAATGTCAACTTCATGTTCTTGGAGAAATACGATGTAATTATCCGAAACCGCACTTCTCCTCTCTCTAGTGGATCTTCTTAATGGCATTGGTTCTTGAGGCTATAGAGTTTGTTCATCTAGAACAAGTTGTTG
>CAIGRF010272964.1:0-12238 GCA_903798235.1 Fraxinus ornus
TAGGGTTGAGTGTAATTTCCTCTAAAATTAAAACAAACGGAAAATTTCATATCTTAGGTGTAAAGTATAGACCTATTCAAAACTCAAACAATTAGTTTAAATTTTCAAATCTCAGATGATGACTAAACAAGTAAAAATATTCTATTAATTAAATTTATTAAGGTCGCAGTTGTATAATTAATGATCACAGTTACATTTTTATAGGTTACAACTTATTTATTAGTCATATATTATCAAATTAATTGGTTACAAATTAAAATATTATAGGTCACAAAATTTATTTATTGGTCATAACTGTCACATGTTTTCAAATTAGTTGGTTACAAATTATTTTTAATCATAAATTATCGAATTTTTAGGTTGTAATTAAATAGTTGGTCACAAATAACCAAATAGTTGATTACATACATCAAACACTTCACCCCCACCTTACCATCAATCCCAATCCATTACTAATACTTGGTCATAAATCAATCATGTAGTTGGTTACAAACTTTCTTCATCCCACCCCGCCATCGCTGCAACCACAACATCTATCACCACCAACCATGGTCATCAACTACAATTACCATCACCATCACCATTAACTATCAGCACAATCATAGCCGCCGTTGATCACCGTCACCACTACCCCACCAGCACTGCCAACATCACCACCACCTCACCACCGCAAACATCACAACAACCACCACCCAACTACAAGCATCGCCACAATTTGCAAACCACCACCAACTACCCCTCAAAACCCTAAATTTTCACCACTACCACCTTAGCGCCAACACCCAAAACAAATCAGAGGGCGACACCCAAAAACACTTAGAAACAATCACCCTAAAGCAATAGGGCGCGGCTAGCCGCCAGCTAAAGAGGCGGTGTTATTCGGTTCATTCTCTTTTCAAGTTTTGACGAGTTTTCTTGCATTCTACTTCAACTACAACTCTACTATTACGATTTGGACATCCTGTATTTGTTCTCTCTCTATATATAGTTGGCTTGTCATTATGATTTAGTAAGAAATTGGAAACATTGTAAACACAAAGTCTTTGTATTCTTTCTTCATATTATAAAATATTTGTTCTCTATAAACTATTTTGTTCTTTCCATAAATTACTTCGTATTGTAGCACAATCTCTCATTTTCTCCAATTTGGTATTGATTCATCTTTGCTTTTCACAACACATAGAGTATCTATTACATGGTGTATATTCAGATTATGCCTCTAGGTAAGTTTGAGATGTCTAAAAATGTTTGATTTTTCAACAAAAAATTTGTTTTATATATTTTCCTACCATACAAATGTTATATTTCTTATAAGAAATTGTTTTCTTCAAGATTCAGAATGTACATGAGGAGGCTCCACAAAATGGTGAGTTTCATCTTCTTCTTATAATATATAGAACCCCGTGCTCATGTGTTGATTCAACAGTATGTTGAATTATTGTTCAAAATTAATAAAATTGGATTTGGAATGAGAAATGGATTTGAAGGCCAAAAGTATATACTATGCGACCGCATAGTTCGTCTGGGATGCGATCGCATAGAAGAATCATATGCAGGGCTTGAAATTCCTGTAGGTCTATATGCGACCGCATCCCAGACGAACTATGCGGTTGTTCTATGCGGTCGCATAGAACAAAAAAGTAGCCGTTGGACTGGCTCTTTTGTTTGAATTTATTGTGACTTTTGGTGAGAAAGTTTGCAAAATTTCACGAATATTTGGCGCCATTTCATGGGTATATATGGAAATCTATAAATAGATGTCTTGTGATTAATACCAAATACATTGAAACAATATTGAAACCAATTGAAATCATATTCCATCCCAAAAGAGAAAAGATCAAAAATTATTTTCATTCATTTTCAAAATTTCTCCTTGTGTTCTTGAAGTTTTGGTAGAAAACACTAAGTGCTTAAGTGTTTTTCTATTACAAAGCTTGATAAATCCTACAAACCATTTGTCAAAAATCCTTTAAGCACATAAATTCAATCCGAGAGGAGGCAAATATCGTTTGATGACAACGATATCATTTTCGTATTTGAGCTTTTTTTTTATTGTTCCTTGTAGTTCTTGATTATGTTCTTTGGTTTCAACCCCTTTAAGTGGAAGCAATATTTTTCAACAATCTCAAACGGTACTCTGCAATGGAGAATTGAACCACCATGGCTGCAATCAAGTGATGAATCCATATGCATGTATTTAGGTAAATCATTACTTGGTCTTCTCAACTATTTCGGTAAGTCGAATTCTATTTCGATTTCATGAGTATAAAACAGTGCGCATTAATATGAATATAATATGCACATTATTGATGTAATATCCCCACCAATCTTAAGATGTATTTTTCTTTTTGTTGTTTTATGTGCAATAGAAATCAAGATATTGCATGAATAAAAATTTTAGACAGATTTTTTGATGTATCATGATTGTTGTAAATATGTTCTATTGCAACATTTTTTTAAAAAAAATTCATGTTTCCATCAACTTGGTAAATGAAGTGTTAAAATAACATTCCAATTTATCTTCATGTGTAATGAATTTGAGAAGGCAAGGCTATCCAATGAAGAAGACTATTTGGAGAAATGTTTTGGTAACATGATTAATTTTGCAGTAATTAACATATTAAAAAGTATGGGTTTTTGAATAAGCTTGGAACCTTTAAACATGTCTTATGATATGTGACATTCAAATGTCATCTTTGTTGTATTTGAATGTGCAAATGATAAGTTCAAATAATCTTTTCGTTGATTTTTTGTCTGGCGCATATAATGTCAACTTATGCCACCAATGGAGAAACTACAATATGTTCCTGTCAAAAAGAGATGCAATAGAGGGTAATCGGAAACATTAGATAAGTTTTATTATATTCATCAATATGGATTTGTATAATTCATTTCCTTTAATTCAAAAGGATTGGTGGATGATATTACTGTGATATTATCAATTGAATTCGTGCATAAATAATTGGAGTCAAAAAAATTTGTAATTATATAATATATTTTGGTTGAAAAATAAAATATGCATATTGCTGTGGAAAGATGTGAGATGTATTTTTCCCATTACGAACGGTTTATTTCTGAAATAGTGTGATTTTTTTGGAATTGTGTAGCCTAAATTTATTTGTCTTGGTGCATGTCATTGACATGCGGTTATCTGTTTTCATCTATAAAGGACATGAGTATGTGTCTTCATGATATATGTTTTGTACATATCGAAGCGAATAAAAATAATTGGTCTTTTATTATAAGTTGTATCCATTCAAATAAAAATTGACGTGCATGTGAATAGGTGTTTACATGATGAAATGTTGAAAATGTACATATTCAATAAATAAATTATTGTTTGTTGTAAACAATTGAAATGTGGAAAAGTGCGTTCTTTGAAATTTAATGGTTTAAAGCTTTGTGACTTTAAATACGTGTATTGGTTCATTTGCATTTTTTGAAGTATGCATGTTGTGATATGATGATGTACATGGATCTACTCATATGAAAATATGTTTTGGAATGAATAAATGGTGTTCCTTAATCGTTAATCCATAATCATTTATTGGAATGTTTTGTTATATAGTAGTATGGTGACTCTGTGACTACGAGTAGCATATCCACCACATGGACATGTAAAAGTATCGAAAAAATGCCAACAATTTGTTGAAAGTATATGAACATTCATGACTATTCCTTTTTAATTGGAATATGAAAATGGTAAAATTAGTTGGTTGATATCATATCTTGTTAACTTTGGTTAATGATGATAGCCTCAATTAATTTGATGAAATTAAGTGAGATAATTGACGCAAAATTATATTTGCATAAGAGTATGACAAATGTGATTTTGTCCTAATTTAATTAAAATGAAATCATTATTTAGTAATGAGAATTAAGTCGCTTAATTACTTGGAATTGTCGGAAAATCATACAGAATATTATGAAATATTCTGGAATCAATTTAAATGAAAATGTGTGTTTTTTTCATATGAGAGATCATAACTTTTGGTATGATTATTTTCCAATAGGTGCGTCTCTTCATAGAGATTAATTCCAAGATGTATATTCTTTTTTAGAATTGTGTCTTTTGAGAACACAATTTTTCAACCTATGTTTGATTCATTTATTTAAGTTGGAATACGTTAGATAGGGTGAATTGGTACCCCATGATTTGACATGAAATAATACTATCATGTGAAATATCACAAATTTGATAAATTGCATATGTTTGAAGAAGTTGCAATTCTTGTGAATCAAGATACTTAACCCTCTTCATTGTACTATATTACACTAAAATGCGTGAAATCAATTAAGTTGGGTCATGCTTAGAAAAGCATTGATGGTATATGTGATGACCTCAATCAAATTGTGTATGATCAAATTAAATTTAGTTGGATTGAAGTACATTGTATGCAATTTTAATTGAAATAAATTGTGGATTGTAAACCATTATTTTGAAAGTACTTAGAATTTCACGAAGCATTCGATAAGGACATTATCTATTTAAATGAATTGAACTATGAAAGAGTTGATGAACTCTAAGTTCAAGTATAACACAAAAATGTGGGGTTTAACATTAAATGTTTGCGAACTTATATGAAAAGTTCAAGACATTGTACATTAATTCCTATTTGAGGAATTGTGGGGGTAACTTAGTTTAAAAATTACATTTTCCTATACCTTATTGTCATAGAAGAATGTCTATGAAGTGAAAAGATAAGAAAAACCCTTATATAATTATAAGGATGATGTACACTAAGTCTAAAGTGGATGAAATGGGTTGAAAGCCAATTATGACGTTTGTTTGAATATACAAATTAGAATATTTGAAGAATATTCATAAATGTATTATAATAGTTCAATATTGAATATTGAATACCCATGATTCTGAAATCCACTACGAAATATGATTGACTAGTGTAGTGTTTGATAGAAATCCTCCAACCGTAATTGGAAATTGATAAAGCTTTAAATAAAACTAGTGAAAAGCATGTAGCTTCGTAAAAGGATTTCTTAGTTGGTGACAATCAGGGGCGGATCTAGCACCTGGTCAGCTCCCGCGGCCGCCTGTGCTGGATCCGCCGGGAGCTTCTTCAGGTAACTGGTAAGCCGCCGCCCACCGGGAGAAATGAAGAAGAAGACAGTGAATTTTTTTTTTCCCTTTCCTAACGTTTGGCAATTTGGGCTTTTTTTTTAAAAAAAAATAAGGCCATCCCAAATGCCCCAATCCATGAGTTTTGTGTCCATTACTAATTACCCACAAAACCTACAATTCCTAAATCCTAAATGGAAACCGACAGCCGCAGAGGACGAGGAGGGAGACGAGTGTCGGTCGGGGCGAATCCAATCCACTGTAGAGTGCGGACCGGTCGACGGTGGTGATTCAACAGTTGCAAAGCTGGGTCTCGTCTGGACAGTGGACATTTTCGTTCGTCCGGGATCTGGGCGTTGGGATTTTTGAAGAAAATTCCGAGCTTTTATCTAATATCTTTTTTTATATGTTTTAGTTGGTTTTTGAAAGGCGTTTGTTTCTTTGTTTCTTGATTTGTATCTTCGTTTTTGGTGAATTTTGTGTTTTAATAATACTATTTGATTAAGAATTTGTGAACTGTGTTTTAAAAATTCTATTGGATTACCTTTTCACAAAAGTATTGATTTTTTTCTTCTGTATTAAGACACAGAAATTGAATTATTTTTATTTTTATTTTTATCTATTTAATAATTGATCATTATAATTGATTGAATTTTTCTGCTTATTTTTCGTTTTCCATAAGCTCATGGGAAAATAAAGGGGGAAAGAAGGAAATTGCATTATTCAGATTTTAAGTTTGACTTGAATAAAACTTAAGATTGATTTCTTGAATGTGATAATATTTTCAGATAAAAATATGTCAAAACTGAAATGTATTTACAATTATAGTTACTGTGTTTATGTTTATAAATTATAACATATGATGACAATTTATGTGAAATTTATTGCTGCGATTAAAGGACGTGGTTAATCTAAAAAAGCTCCTTAATTCCTAAATAATAATAACTAGATCCAGGAAAAATTGAAGTTGCCCAGGAGACTAATTCTAGATTATACACAAATGCACTTATAGTATAGTGCCTTTTTTTTTTTTTCCTTTGTTCAGACATTTTCAAGATTGCGCTATAATATCTTCGATTTTGCTACGGGTACATCACGATGTACAAGTAGATTTATCCTAATATCTTTTGTCCTTAACATTGTGTGGGCAAATTTATGTACAACCAACTGGTAAAATTCCTGTTTCCATAGATTTTTTTTCCACCACGGATGATCTTTCACTCATTGAATGAAACATTAAAATGTACAGGTCTTTAAGTTTCTCCATTGACTTGGGGATTACACCAGATAGATTATTTTGAGATAGATCCAAATATTGCAAGGAAATCAAATTAGCAAATGACTCAGGTATTGGACCAAGTAATTGATTGTTTGATAATGTTAGATTACTAAGCTCTGAAGTTGCCCAATAGTACTTTGAGTCTTGCCTGAGAACTGATTTCTTGATAGATATAGCTCTCTCATTTCCTTCAAGTTGCCAATTTCTGGAGCTAGAGAAACCACTTAGCAAATTATCAGATAAACTCATAATTTCAAATTCCATGTTATTCCAGTGCTGATGGGATAGTTGAAGTCAATGAGTTGTAAGCTAAATAAAGTTCTCATAAAGTAAGATTTCCTAAAAACGTTGGTAGCTGTTGAGAGAGCATATTATTTTCCAAATTCAGGAGATACAGATTTACCAAACTGCAAAGATTATCCGGTATTGAACCCAGCAGTTCATTGTCATAAAGATCCAATTTCTGCAACTTCAGTTGACTCAAAGAGTCAAGAATCATTCCTTTCAACTGATTACCTCTCATTACGATCATTGATTGTCAATGGTCATCGGTAACGATCACCGGTCAACAGTCAACGATTTTAGCCCGTGCTGAAGTATAAGGCTGGATTCGCCCCTGGTGACAATTTGTATCTATTAAATAAATTGATAGTTGGCTAGCTATATTTGATGAGATACTAAGTCATCTATAATAGAAAGTCTAGACATATGAGTCTAAAACATAACTACACAAGGAAACCAATCAAGAGTGGAATAATCTCCATAAATTATGTTATGTCAATAGATAACTTAGCGGATCCTTTAACTATACCTCTAAAATAGAGATTTAGTAATATCTACTTCGAGTTGGATGTGGTTGAAACTCTTAATCAAAATATCCACCAATGATGACAATCCTATCTGTCATTACTTAACAAAATAATTCATGGGTTCAAAGGATAACAACAATTAATTCGATATGTGAATAGTTTCAGCATTATAAAATCCGCAATAACTATATCCTAATTATATAATGCTGGTTGTTACTGAAGTGAGGATTGGGTTTTAAGCTCTTAATGAAGTTCAGTATTAAGTATAAGTATATCTAAAAGTAACAAAGATAATAGAAGTATTTCACCTAGATGAACTTCAAGGTGGTGCCACCTCAATATAGAGTTAAGAGTTTCTCTCTTAAAAATTTGTTGAAAAAGATGAGTGCAATGCCAGATTAGTGCTAAACGATTGAGGAATTTGAGAACACGTAATACTTGTGTGTGTGTTCTTACCGGTATTGTCATATGGAATAATTGGTTCAAAACTTTCATGTTACCTTTAGANAATAATTGGTTCAAAACTTTCATGTTACCTTTAGATTCAAATTAAAAGATATCTAATCCTTATGCATGAGTATTACATATTTTGAATATAAAATTTTATTGAATTTTAAACAAGTAGAGGATTGTTGAAATTATTGTTCAAAATTAATAAAATTGGATTTGGAGGCTAAAAGTATATACTATGTGATCGCATAGTTCGTCGGGGATGCGGTCGCATATAGACATGCAAGGATTTTAAGTCCTACAAATGATTCTTCTATGCGATCGTATAGGGTTGTTCTATGCGGTCGCATAGAATAAAATAGTAGCTGTTGGGTTGGCTTTTTTGTTTGAATTTGTTGTGACTTTTGGTAAAAAGTTTGCAACTTTTCACGAATTGTTGGTGCCATTTCTTGAGTATTGATGAAGATCTATAAATATATGTCTTGTGATCAATACCAAATACATTGAAAACAATATTGAAACCAATTGAAATCATATTCCATTCCAAAAGAGAAAAGATCAAAAATTCATTTCATTCATTTTCAAAATTCCTCCTCATGCTCTTAAAGTTTTGGTAGAAAATACTAAGTGTTTAAGTGTTTTTCTATTACAAGTCTTGATAAATCTTACAAACCATTTTTCAAAAATCCTTTAAGCACATAAATTCAATCTGAGAGGGGGCAAATATCGTTTGAGGACAAAGATATCATTTTCGTGTTTGAGCCTTTTTTATTGTTCTTTAAAGTTCTTGTTTACATTCTTTGGTTTCTTCTTCAACCCCTTTATTTCCAACACTGTATTGATTTGAAATTAATTGATACCATGTGTTTTTTCCACTTTTGGAGATATTGATTTCAAAATTTTCCTCTCTTGCATTGCTTAGAGAGATGAGAGTTTTTGTCCACTGAATAAACCAATTTGGCGTGGGACTTCATTTTTTAGGTACGTAGTGATGTTATTTTTTTGTTTTTGTAAAACATGTCTACCTTCTGATCAAGGTGATATACATGTCTAAAGTCAAAATAATACACTTATAAGTTATAAATTGTGAACGAGACTCGTGACGAGAATAAAACCAAGATTTGTTTTTTTACTGAACCATTATGTTACTACAGTCAACAAATATTGATAAATATCTTAAATGAAGATGATATTGCTTGAAAATTATAACAAGACAATATGAAACATACTTCATTGGAATTGTGATATTGAATGTATTAGTGTATAAGATATGAATGGCTAGATAAGAGGAATTTCATTTATTGAAAATGGGGGGAGTAGTTGTACTCCTTTTTCAAACAAGAAATGGGACTAGCCTATCAAATTCGTTTTCCCGCACTATATTTTGGATTTTGATTGAAGAACACTATAAAGTGTAAGTTGGTCTTTTGTTTGTAGGGCGACAACGAAGAGTGGGGTTTTTGAAGGCGATTCGGGACTAGTGGCTAAGATCATGGAATTGAAATGGGAATCACAGAAATTCGTTAAGGCAGGATGTTAACTTGGAGGCAATTGATAAACCCCTAAAAATGTGGCATATGAAATTGATAAAGCCCAGCAAATCAGATTTGATTCTGTTCACATCATTTTCTCTGAATTGTTTGCAAACTTTAATTGATATGTCTGTGTTTGGATTTGGAAGCTTGAGGAATTTTGCGTAAATTTTGTTACATTGTTGAAAAGGCCCGCAACACACGATATTAAAACAAGATTCAACAAACCATCAACACAACAGAAAGTAAATTTGCAGGAAATTAAAGATCGAACACAATGAATTATTTTGGCTTAAGCCCCGGAGGTTCGACGATCTACCGCCTACATCCCCCATTGAGCATCCAAATAATGGATATTCACTCGGTTGCACTATTAAGCCCAAAAATGGCAACAAGTTACAAAAATGTTCTTCCAATCACAAGAGAAAAGTACTTAACACTTATCTCTTTTACACAAACTGCAGATCTATAAGGAACCACTCAAGAAATCCCAAACAACCAACTGAAATCGCGACTACAAGAAAACCCTTATTCTCATAGCGATCACTCAGATAAACATATTACAGAGGTTAACAACTAATATGATCTCAGTTTACAAGTTCATCATAAGAGATGAAGAACACGAAGGACCAAAACCCTAATCTACAAGAATAAGGGCACTCTTAGAAGAACCCAGAAGACGAAATAACTCAAAAAGCAGAACCAAGTGAAAAATATTTGTACAGTGCACGTATATATATCTCACACCATCAAAGCAATAATCCAAGGGCCAGAGATGAACCACGTGTCACTATCTCCTTAAGAAAAACATATTCAGTCAAAGCACAACTTTAGGTCAATTTTTGGGAGCAACATCATAGATCAATGGTTTGAGTCTCAACACATTGTTTTGACATCTTGATGAATCTTCCTTTGAACTTTAAAATTGATTGTAATCTATTAAGGTTGCTAACCATGGTGATTGCAGAGATAGTGGTGTTGGGAGGTGTGGGTGAGTGGCGGTGGCGGTGGCGGTGGTCGGGAGTGGGTGGTTTCTATTTTTGGTTTTGGGTTGGGTTGGGTGTGTGTGAGGTGAGTGGAGAAGATAAATATGTACTAGTCACTAATTGAAGAAGAAGGACTAAGACAATTGTTTTCGAGTTATGCCATAAAGAAAGACGTGTCTCCTTGATCGCTTAGAGCCCCTCGATACAATACCTTATACAATTTGCATGAACAAAAATGAGGCATACGTAAGGAAAGCACCTTTACTTTAGTATTTGTGTAAAAATATTTGGTTGTCATCTTGGAACCAATGGTTAGAAGGGCCAACTATGTATCAAAATTGAAGCGTAGAATACGTACGCATGGATGAATGTCTTTTTTTTTTTTTCAATTGTTTTAAATGAAATGTGTATTTTTCTTCAATTGTTTTAAATGAAAAATGTAAAGGTACCTTTAAAAATTAGTCAAAATTTGGTCAAAACGTTGACTTTTGGTCAACTAACTGATGAACTATCAATTTTCATCCATTTGGACTCCAAATGTGAATTTTTTAAACGTTTGGTACCGTGAGTGATACAAATGAAAAGTTAGGTCAAATCTACAATAAAATAAAATGTTTGGTACCATAACTACAATTCTCCCTTAATAATAAAATCATTCATTTGAGTTTTGATTCTCTCTATTTCTTCTCATATATTTCTCTATGTTTCTTTTAATTTTATAACAAAATTCAATTGTAAGTCTAGAGTATTTTTTTTTCTACATTTTAAGTCCCTGCATTCAAACTGAAAAAAATAAATAAATTGAAAACATGAATTCGGACTCAAGTGAGGCGTCGATTTGTTCCAAGCCAGTATTGGTTGACTCTAGTTGCCCTGCCATGAGTAGAGTTAATTAAATCAATGCTTACTAAACTTTACCTTATATTACTACTTGGTTACTCAAATTTTAAAAAATTATTCACTGCTCACCCATATTTAAAAATATTACTCATCTTCGCTCGTACAAATTCTATAAATCCACAAGGACAAAAATCTAAATTTACGAACAAAAATCTTTCGAAGCGTTGACATAGTCTACGTGGATGGAGGAAATTTGTATAAGTGATGGAGGGATAACTTCTTTTGAGTCTATGTGAGTACTGAGTAATTTTTTAAAATTTTGGTGAGCTAGTAGTCTAAGATAAAGTTTAATGAAAATTGATTTAATTAACTCGATTTTAGAATGGCTTAGAGTCCCATTGAAGACACTTTATTTGTTTATTTCAGTTCCAAATTTAATAAGATTGATTGATTTCGCAAATTATTTCAACTCTGTGAATCAATTATTTGCTCATTAATTATCGAACTCCATTCAATTTATTTGATCATTCCAATATTATTACTATCGTTATTCATCTGTTTCAAGATTTTCTTGATACAATTTAATATACAATAGTAAATCCCGCTTTCTTTAGGTTGGTTTAGAACAAAAATTGCACGCTTACCCGGTGAAATTTTTGGCTGATCGATTTCTTTCCTTCTTGAAACAGGGGAACAATGATAGTAATAATATTGGAACCATCTAAGTAAATTGAATGGAGTTCGATATTGATGAACAAATGATTGATTTACAGAGTAACTATAATTCATGAAATTAATCAATTTTATTAAATTTGGAATTGAAATGAAACGTTTTCAATGTCGTCTTTAAATCCTTTTAAAATCGAGTTAATTAAATCAATGCCCTATTAAACTTCATTTTATGTCGTTACTTGTTCATTTAAATTTAAAAAAAGTTGCACTAATTTCATCCGTCCATGACTCCATATAGACTTCGTTAACGTCACATAGGAATTTTTGTTTTTTGTGGATAAGTAAAGAGTAGTTGATGGGTAATTATTATTTTTAAATATTTGGACGAGAAAGTAATAACTGGATAAACTTTTGAAAAAATCTACTCTTACAGAACTGTGCATTTACAAAAGATTTATAGAAAGAAATTTTTTCAAAAATACCCTTTAAATAGAAATTGCAACTAAAAGCCATTATAAAGATATAAAAGTTTCAATCTAATCCCAAAAATTATATATTTTATGAGAAGTCCTAAAACTCATAGAATTAACAAA
>CAIGRF010272990.1:3712-34936 GCA_903798235.1 Fraxinus ornus
AATATATGAGATTGTGAAAGTTTCTTTGCAAAAAGAATTCTTGATGAGATATATGAAAATTAGTTAGATCAATCAAGAAATTCTTTGTAATAATGAAATAGAATTTATTATCAAGTAAACTCAATGATTTTCAATAAATAACCTCTCTAAATATCTCTTGTAAGTTGTTAAAAATTGAATATGAGAAGAGATGGATATTTATAGAGCAAATGAGATCCGACAAACACTTTCAGTTGACTGAAAGTGTCAATATAGCCGTTGGGAAATCAAATCGTTGGAATTTCGGCTGATCATTTCTGCACTTTCGGTTGACCAAAAGTTTGACTTTTTTTGAAAATTGTTTTTTCAAAATCTATTTCATATTATGAATAAAAAATATTTTTATGCAAGTGATGGATTATGAAAATAATTTTAGCTTTGTGCACTTGCTAAGAATCGATAAGTTAATATCTTTACATTTAAGTTCCGATAAACTACTTCTAAGCTTTAATCTTCAAAGTTCTTGTTCTTGTTATTTTCGAGTCTCATTTGATTGCTTGTTCTTCAACGGATGACAATTTGAGTTTTTGAATGTTTAAGAAGATATATTCACGAAAAGTTAAAGAAACAAAACTTAATAGAAATATAAGTGTATTGTTTGTTATAATCAAAACAAGTAGAGCTATATTGAATCATAGGTCAATAAGAAGTTGCTAGACAAATCATAAACACATAATCTTTGTATAATTTCTTCATATTATAATAAAATCTATACTCTTTGCAAAATATTTTATTCTTTTGTTCTTGTTATAAGTTATTTCATATTGTGCATTAATCTCTTATCTTGTTACAATAAACTAGTATTGGAGTATTCAAGTTTCCATAACAAAAATGGTTGTTTGACAAATTTTTATTAAGATTTATTAATTTTCAACAAATCAAAATTTAATTTTAATTACATATTTCATAAGATTCATAATTTTTATCAAAAAATTTGTCGAACAACCCTAAAGACTTACTAATTGTAACCATTAATTGAAATTGAAGAAGAGGAACACGAAATGGGGAGTGCAAGCCACCGAATTGGACATCCAGGACAAGGAGGAGAAGAGTGGGATGAGGTAAGGTGTGAACAAAAAATAAATAAATCAGAGAAGAATATTTTATTTATTTTCTTATATTAGTGTTTCATGAAAGTGAAATTTGAAGGAGTGCATCCGACCGAAGTTGACAAGCACGGCAAGGACGGGAAGAGAGGGGATGAGATAGTGAATGAGAAAAAGTAGAAGAATCGGAGAAGAATATTCTATGCATTTCCTTATTTTTAATGTTCCATGAAAGTGAAATACATTTCAAATACAAACATTTTTCAATAATTCACTGACCCATAGTAGAGTGATTGACATTTTAAGTATAAAGACTCATTTATTGGTAAATTTTTATAAGTGGACTAAACTTGAAGTGGGATAAGTCGGAATAGGAATGGCAAAAAACCCCGTCCTCATCATCCTGTCCCAAACCCACCTTGACTGATTTAAATTGTATTTAAAAAAATAAAAATAAATAAATTGACGGAACTATAAATGACGATATCGTAATCTTCAATCCCAAAAATACCAAAAGGGAAGGCCACCCTTCACCCGGCCTACCCCGTTGCCATAACTATCTCAAAAGCTCCAACAGCTGTGTCAATTCAACAACGATACATTATAAAATACTTATTAAACACACAAAACAAAAGATTTAAGACTATAAAAAATGAGCTTAAATCACTACTTTTAGCCTTATTTTAATCTGGTAGTCCTTCTCCACGATTGAAAATGGTTAGGGCTGATCATCGCCGGCTTATCTGCACATATATTCCTTCTCCAGGGGTTGTATATTGCCACTACACTATACATTCCCAAGGTTCTTCTATGGGCTTCCTGCAGATTTGTAATGTGTATATTCCCTTTCCATTTATAACCAGAAGCTAAATTCAATCATACATTTCTGTACTACATAAATAAAGTACTTCACCAAAAGCACTTCCTTTGAATATGTTCCATTCTTCCTAGTCATGTAAAATAGAACACAACCGTTCTATCAACTGTATAAACTGAAAAACCAAAGATAATGAAATGAAATGCAATCTAAAATCTGATAGAGAACTAAAGAATTATCCTGTATGTTGTCAAAACGAGCCTCTAAATCCAAGTCTCCCAAGCTAACATCCAAAAATACAATTAGGAAACAGGGCCTTGCCGCCTAAGGTTTACCTTTGTAAAGGCACCTAAATTCCCAAGCCAGAAGAGAAGTACAACAATCAAGCTCGTAAGAACCACCCACATCCACTGCTGGAATTTTTTCCTGTTCTTGTTGCGAAGAGGTGGAGGGATAGATTTTGCCTTGGTTTGCTTTGGGAAATGTTGAGGCTTTGATGGCCTTTTGGTTACTATAGGAGCGTTCTCCTTGACATCAATCTCCTTGATAGTTTCAACTGGGTTTTCAGAGCTGCGGTCGGTTTCACAATCATTGTTTTCACTCCCTTCTGCTCCAGCAGCCTTTCTTTCCTTCTTTCTCAATCTCTTTTCTTTCTCCTGTACAAAAATATATTCAATCATACACGAAATCATGGAACAGGAGCATAATCTATAGCATCAGCATATTATTTGAGATACATCATTTGATATCATTGTAGTTTTGATGTATGAAAAATGTAAATGTGGATTTGGAAGGTAGAAATTCACTTTTTCTCTTTGTTCAGCTTCCTTCTGTGCCCGCAATTTAGCTCTCATTTGCGCCTTCTCTGCAGTACGTTTCTTCCTCTCAAGTGCCTCCTTAGCCTTGGCAATCTCCTCAAGCCGACGTTGCTCCCTTAACTTGTCCTCAGCCTCCTGCTTTCTCAGTTCCTCTGCCTTCCTCTCCAGCTCCAACTCCTCCTTTGATTTCAAAGGCTCCTTGTCCTCCTCCTCTGTTTCATCTGTCAATTCCCTGCCAGATTTAGTTTCCAAACTATTAATTGTTTTAGATTTGGTCGTGCCCTTAGTTTTGACTGCATAATTCTTGGGTTCTGCCACTTCTTTTGTATATTTATTATCTACTATTACACTTTCAACAGCTGTTTCTCGCTTTAGCTCCTGAATCGGATGTTGTGACACTGAATCTGACAGAGGTGGCCTTGAAACCAAATTATCTACTCTTCTATCAACATAACCTGGCAGAATTGGTGGCTCCTCATCGGGGCCAAGTGAACGACCATCAAATGTTCCCAATCTCCTGACAGTACTCCTTGCATTGTACTTGACATACTCTTTGCGGAAGTCATCATTCGTGTTCCAGAGTTCCATAATTTTGTCCACCTGAACAATCGGCACAAATACAGAGTTAAGAGTTTGATTTTTCCTATCAAAAGACAGTAGGAAACAGAAATAAACTCACCTGATTTACACAATGACGGGTAAGTGCTTCTCTATTTTTTCCGAAGGCATAATCACTGGCTGCTGCAGCAGCATCCTTGTACATGCGGAAATGTTTGTTCTGCACATTCAACTTTCAGTCAAGTTACACTGATGTTTTTCTTTTCCTAATATGAATTCAATATAAGATGTGTATTTAGATGCATTTTCCATTCCTATTTTAATATGTTTTACCACATTACACATGTAAAGTCCTGTGTGTTTTAAATATCTGTAACTAATTGAAAAAACAGCATCAATAGTATAATGTGTTTTGCTCATCCTACTGATGTTAATTATAAAAATGAGCCATGCCAAACTCCACAGTATGTAAAAGTTACATACAAAAAAATTTACAGGCCGTGTGATCAACTACACCCAGATAAGTTCAAATGAATGAATGTTTAACAAGGTCCTCTCTCAAAGTTAAATTCCATCAGTAACTGAAACCACACAAGCAGATATTTATTTCAAAGGGTGAAGCAGTTATAGAGCTCAATGACGAGGGGATAACTATAACGAATACAGAGTTCTGTTACTTGAACTAGCAGGTGCAATACACAGCTATCATGGTTTAAACTATCAATCGCTTGACCAGTCTACATGAACTTTAGGGACCTTCAACTTAATCAACATATAACCTGATTCTTGCAAAGGAACTTCAACAACATGCCAGCACTTTTATTTGTTCCACTATAGCATCTTTAGTCTCCATCCAGACCAATGTTTAACTGACACTAAACAGTCATAAATCTAACCAATTTTGACCACCGATCTAGGTCATCAGTGTATGTGAGTGCCTTGGAGTTGTGTAGGTGTAAGTGCGTGTGTGATTGTTTGCATTCTTGTTTGTGCACATCTGACATAAAGGAGTAAAGAAGGAGGGATCATAATAATAAGAACTCCATACCTTCCCCAATCAGTCAATAGAGAACAGTATTACTACTGAAAAATAACAAAGAATTATAACAGGAATAATGAAATGAGTTATCCGGATTCTCGCACCCTCCCATCATTAATTACACATACAGTTTTCTCAGACCCCTTTGGAGGCATGAGGAGATCATAAAGGTTATGAATAAAGGGAATGTCTCGTATACATCTTATTAGAGGAAGGCATCATCTAAATTCAGGCTTCATTAAATTTCTATTTTATTGCTTATCGGCCACTGTTGCACATTTTGAGCTAGTTTACTCGACCAAAGTAAGCAGATATATACTGAAAATGACAACTGACCTTGTCAAAAAAGTCTTTTTTCAGGCTCACTAATTGAGCATATGCTGCTTGGCGAACTTCATCTGCAGCTCTGAACTGATCTTGGAGTTCCTTAACCCTTTTATTTTCATCTTCGTATTTTTTCCCTGCAGCTATAACAGCTGCTTCAGCTTTTAAGACCTTGCCTTTGAGGCTATCAAGCTCCTTTTTCAGAACCTGCATTCACTTATACAATATTAGGAATTGAAACCAGAAATTGACAGATGACTATGAAACAATTCTGGCTTTCACAGGGTTCAACTTGTCCAATCTGGTACATCTATACAGACTTTAAAAACAAAGACTGGACACAAGCACAGGTGGAATGTCCACCACACAAGATGAAGCCACTATCTTTCTCCTCTATTCGATTCTATCGAATTTGTAAGACAAATAGTCCTACAAGCAAATAACTGAATGTGTCTTTACACTTTGCATGACAATAATCAGGTATGCATACCTTCAGGCGGTCCTCAACTTCTTCTCGCTGGTCCAAAGCCTGTTGGATTTCATCTTGGCTACCCATGTTAGAGGACAACTGTTCACGAAGCTGATTCAGTTGCTTGATTTCACGAATGAATTGCTTTTCTTCCTTTAAGGGCAGGGTTTCATGCTGCATCACATGCTCCATATTGTGTATCTGCGTTGAGGCATGGTTTAAATTGAGTAAGAAGTAAAGAATGCAAATTTACAAACATAATTCTGGCCAATAAATTGCAAGAGGACCACACGTGCTTCTACACTCCACGTGCACGCAGAAAGTGAGAGGGAGAGGGAAGATAGAACTACCCGGCTATCAATATCCTCAATAGATGTGGCATTCTTTGCTCTGTTAATCACAGACTGGAGAGAATCTATTTCCATGCGCTTTGACCTCACTAACTTCCTCGCAGCCCTGTCTTCTAACTTGGCAGCTTCATATTCAATACCGTGAGTCTGACAGTTGGCCTGTAAATAGGTGAATCCAATCAATCAAAAATAGTTGGGTTTTTAGAGATCACATAAGAAGAGAAAAATTATGGATGTGGATTTTACCCTTTTCTTCTGAATTTGAAGTCGAATAGCATCCCTGAGTCGCGTCTTCTCCTCAACTTGTAGCTGAGCATTCATGATCTGTTCTCTAAGGTTTTCATCATTGAATCTTGGAATTCTAATCAGAAAATTGAACGGCTTTGTCACAGCCTCAACGCTTGTGACCTCACTGGAACTCTCTGGTGAAGCTGTTGAAATTTGGATAATTTGAGATTTTTCAGTGTCCTTGCTTTCTTGCAATAACATGTTATCATTACTTCTTCCCTCTGCACCAGACAATTCATCTCGCGGGTTTTCAACATCTTTCCTCTCCATGGAGATGTTAAGCATACCTTCACCATCAACAGTAGATACATTTGAAACCTCAGATCCGCATGCAACATCACAGTCAGTAGTCATGTCTCTGCTGCTTAATATAGAAGAATTCTCAACTTCAGATTCTAATTTGACATCAGCTGTAATACAATGGCTATGAGCACAATTAGCATTCACGCTTGAAACTTCAGTTTGAGCATGCACATCATCACCTTGGGAAGTAGGCTGACTTTCATCAACTATTTCAAGGGCAGATTCAGATTCTGAGTTTGCATCATAAGGATTGCAACTTCGCATGCTGTCCTCGACGACTAGGCCATTCTTAACATTACTTTCTGATTTTGGACCTTCAGCAGGTGAAAAAGAAACATCTTCAACGCTTTCAGAATCACAAATTTCAATTTCCTTTTGAGGCCCACGAGCCTCAAAACTCGAAGTGGGAAAGCTGTCGGTTGGTAGGGCAACGTCAATCTCAGTTACAGAATTCACAACTGCAGGGGATTCTCCATTGCCATCAGTGTGGGCATCAGGTTCTTCAGGATGATGAACATGAGTTACAGGTAAATCCTCTTCAATTTCTTCTAAAACCGGGCCACTAACAGTTTCAGTTTCCAATTTTAAGTCAGTCTTGTCCACCATTTCTTCTGATTTGTACCCCTGCCCTACAACATCTTGATAATTGTTACTAACTGTGGCACATTTATAATTTTCCTTCTCATTAGAATCCAACTCCATGCTTGTATATTCCTCCTCAATATTAATTGCGCTGTGCTCGGAATCCAATTGCCCAGAAGTTGTTACAGGGACTTTACATTCCAAAGTTTCCGCAATTTCTCCTTCCGACTTTACCTCTACATGCTCCTGCGAGCTCATCTCCCCAACCAGCTTGTCCTCGTTATTACTTGGGCAGTCGGAATCCAAATTTTCAGAATTAGGGACAGGGACTATACAATCCAAAGTTTGTGCGACTTCTCCTGCCAACTTTACCTCTATCTGCTCCTGTGAGCTTACCTCAAAACCCCTTGACTCACATTTAACAGCATTTATGACATCTTGCGATTCCTGGCCTAATCCCGATTCCTCAGCTGACTTTAAATTATTATGATCCTCACACTTGTCGCTGCCATCGCTAGACACATTAATGCTTAACGACAAATTATTTAATTCTCCACTCTCTACTAATCTCACATCCGACCCCACCACAACACAAGATTCCTGATTCTCAACAGGAGTAAGGGGCACCTCCATTTCTATTTGGTCCTCAACTTTTCCTGTTACTGCTTCTGATATTCCTCCAGTTTGTCCATTTTGGTCCTGAAACTGCTCTAGTTCAACTTCTTCTGTGCTTGAGGTTTTTCCAGTTTGAACCTCATCCTCCATTATTTCAGCATCTGCCCTGCTTTCACTCTTCTCATTTTGCTCCTCCAGAGCATCAACGGTGACAGAATGGACCTCAGTCCCATCACCAATGGAATTCCCTTGGTCTTGTGCTACATTGTTATCCAGAATAGTACTCTCTCCGTTCCCTTCCACAACACCAATTTCCCCCTCCTCCAGTGATACACTAATTTCCCCGTTTACAATATCCAGTTTCCCACTTTCAGCGTCTGATTCCACGGGTTGGACATCAACAGCTTCCGAATTGGGTAAAACACTCAAACTTTCCCCAACAAAATCTTTGTTATCAAGATCAACGTTACTGAGGTCATGCTCCCCACTCACAAAAACATAGGAATTGTCAGGATCATGGTTGTGATCGTGGTCGCCGACTCCCTCATGATCCTGGTGGTTACTCCCATTGCAATCAGGCTCGAGCAGATCCTGATTAGAGCTCATGCACAACTCACCTCTCTCCTCAGTTACAACAGGGGGCTTAGCAACCACTTCCAACACCTCCTTACTAACAGCGGTTTCAGCCGTCATTTTCTGAATTGGAGAACGACGGATCAAAATTCAAAACAATGCAATTCATTTAACACGCAGATCTACACTATCAAAACAAACACGCATACACACATGCAAAGCTCTAATCAACTACAGATCAACGAAAATGCCAAAAAAAACAACAAACACAAAACGAGACGAAACGAAATCAAAGAAACCGCATAAATGAGAAACAAGAAATTGACTTACGAGAAACGGTACGATCCACCTGATGTGAATCTAGATCCAATTTCCAAGGTAGAGCACGAGACGCAGATCGGGATCAGCAAATCAGGACCGTCAAATGGCACTAGATTTTTATGTGATTTGGTATAATTTATATATAAATTTCATACATATATATATAATCAGGCTGTATAGAGAGAGAAGGATGGGGCAAACAGGAAGAGAGCGGTGGCGAAACAGAACAGCTGGCGAGGGAAAAGCCTCCTTTCTGTTTGTAGTGTCCCTCTCTCTCAAATATACGAAATTACGAACTCAAATTTTCATTTTTACCTTCTAAACCCCCGAGCTCTCCCTTATTTACGATTTTCTCTCCTCCTCCTTTGTCACGTTTTAAATCCCGACTCAGTATTGATCTAGAAAAGATAAAAAGAGTTAAAAATCTAATAATCGAACTAGAGTTAGATGGGTGATTGTAAAATTGAATGAATAATCAGTTTACACAATATATATATATTAAACTTTCACGTAAATAGACCAATTTAGAGATTTTTTAGACAAAAATATTTGAACGAACTCAGTAGTTAAATGAGAAAATAAAGGGTTAACAATGAAATAATCGAGCTACAGTTGGCGAGTGATCAAGATGTTGAATGAATATTCAGTTAAACGGTTTGGATTCATCAAATTTTCAACTAAATTGATCGATCTTTAGATTCTTTTAACACGTTTTATAATTTTTATTTTTATGAAAAATCAGACAAAATTTTGGATCTTTCGATGTCGAGTTGAAAGAAGTTAGCATTGATCTGAGAAAGTAAATGGTCAAGAATTAAAGAGCTAGGGTTGAACGGGTGTCAAAAAATTAAATGAATAATTAGTTAAAACGGTTTAGATTTTTCAAGTTTTCCAGTGAACATGTCGATTATGAGACTCTTCTAACAAGTTTTATATTTGTCGTTATTTATATATGATCGGACAAAATTCCTTATATGTTCTTGATTTTCCTTACTAAATTTACCATTTCGATCTAATTCTCCTTACCAAATTTACCTTTTCGATCTAATTCTTATAATATTATTGTATTCGATTCAATATTGTGAATTTATATTTATTTCGTTGTACATTATCATATCGAGTCACTAACGAATTAATAATTGAGATAAATATAAATAAATGTCAATGTCAATTATATCATAAGAGTCGTTACTCTCGTACTAACTTTTAATTCTACTGTCCTTCCAAACTCGACAAAAATATGGATGTTTATTGGTCATGTTCTACACCAATATGAAAGTACTATGCCACTTCTTATTAAATAAAAATTAAATATAATTAAAATTTTATATTTTGAATAATGTTATTCATAGATATTATCAACTGTGGTGGGCCATTGATTAGTAGGATTATCACCAATCTCGATGACAGTAGACTTTCTAATTTATAGTATATCCTCTAATTTATTATTCAGTGCATTAAATGCATTATGAATAAAGAGGTTCACTGTCATCTAAACTAGTAATGATATTTACTAATTATTAATAAGATTACTCTTGATTTTTTATTTTATAGTGTTTTAATTTTTTTTTACCTAACTCGCCGCATTAAAATGCATCACAAATAAGGATGCCCGTGTCATCTAAATTAGTGATTATATCTAATAACGGTGAATAGGATTACCCATACGTTTTATTGCTTCACTCAGTGTGTTTAATTTCTTACCTAACCTATTACACTAAAATGCATCGACAAATAAAGAGGCTCACGTCACCTAAATTAATGATGATATCTACTTGTGGTGAATAGGATTACTCTTATTTTTTATCGCTTTACTAAATGTTTAATTTCTTAGCTAACCCATTGCATTAAAAGGCATTACAAATAAGGAAGTTTCGTGTCACCTAAATTAGCGATAATATCTACAGATGATGAATATGATTACTCTTTTTTTATTGCCTCGCTCAGTTTTATAATTTATTACCTAATCCATTGCATTAAAATGCATCACAAATAGAGATGTTAATGGTCACCTAAATTATCATAATATATACTCCCTCCGTCTCATTTATATATGCTTACTTTCCTTATTTTCTTATTCTAATTATATAATCTTGTTTCTTTATTGAGAATGTTTTGTTTTGTTTGTTTACTAATATACCCTTATTTCTTTACTATATCCAATAATAATTTACTACTAGTATTGATAATTAAATAACAGTAAACTAGAAAATTTTTGGTAAAAATTTTTTTTTCAACAACATTAAACAAGATTTCTTAATCCGTGTGAAAAACAAAACAAGTCTATATAAATGAGACAGAGGAAGTACTGATTATGAATAGGATCATTTTTGTTTTTTTATATGATTATTCATTTTTTATAACTTCACTCACTCTTTTAATTTCTTACCTAACTCATCACAAAAGTCATAAACATATCTATGGGTTTGTAAATCTCCATGAGATTAATATGACTTTAATCAATTATAGTAATCTTCACTTGTGAAAAAAAAACAAAAACAAAACTTACAAGAAGCAATACAGAGTGACAACGCGAAGAAATTTTGGCTTTATTTATTTTCTTAAAAAATAAATACTAAATAAAGGTATCATTTCATTGGTTCTGTTTGTTTCGGATTAAAATCAAAATTTAATTTAAGTCAAAGTTAAACGATCAATATTAACCACATCATTCATGGGTCCCGCAACTTTTTAACCACACATTTCAAAAACTTGTATCACAATATACTAAATATCTAATTTTAATCAACACTAAACACCCACAATACTAACGTCATAATAGTTGAAATTAGTACGCATTGCAAGAGCTTCGTTGATCTTAAAAGGTGGAATGCCGTGCACGTGTTTATCATGCTCCTCATAACTCTAAAAACTTTCAAAAAGAAAATTAATATTGTGTAAATTTAAATATCAAGGCGTTACATTTGGCATGTCTAACATGATTAGTTTTATCGGTGGAATAATAACAATGCAAATGAAGTCAAGTCGATATGCAATGTACAACGAAGATTGAGGCGAGATTATTTCCTACTTAAAATTGAAAATTAATGGATGCTTCATTTATTCTTCTTTTATAATTCACTTGAAATAGAACTGCCTAACTAATAATTTGCATTTATGAATATTCGAAGATATTTACATAAAAATGTCAACGATTTGATAATGGAAAACAATAAATACTTCAATAAATGTTGCAATTCTATTTTTATCCATCAATGTTGTAATCTTACTTTCACTATAGAGTAATATTAATAAATATAACAAATTACTAAAATATTATCCCTTGAAATCAATCACTAAAATGAAAATTAATTTTTTTATATGCCGAGCAATTCATTGATTTAACTTTTATTGGTCTAAAATAGAAAGAATTCAAATAATTCATCTCTTTGAATCGATTTGATTTTATCACAATTAGAAAGTTCAATTGACACCTATTTACCTTGTCTCAATTGGTTAAAGATTGTTGTTTCCACAATTGAGGTCAAGTGTTCAAGAATTGATACATCTCTTGCCCCCTATTTCTCCCTTAAAAAATTAAGATAAAAATTCTATCGACGAAGAAGTTTTCAACATTGAATTCAACTATATAAATAAAGTCCCTTCGAAAAAATAATAAAATTTTATTGAAAATAAGTTCATAAAAGAAAGAGAGATGGAAGCAAAAGTAGTTTCACTGCAAACATCACTAGTCATGAGGTCGTGATACATTTCACGAAAAGTGATGGCAGTGCAATTATGAATCGGTTCGTAACATATTTAAGTTGTAGTCTCTCCATTAAAATCACTTATCGTGTTTACGTTCCCCACCCAAGCCACGAGAAAGAGATCGAATCAAAAGCAGTTTCATTATAACATATTTAGCGACGTGTCATAGAAACAGTGAATATGTAATTATGAGTCAATTCATGATGGATTTAAGCTGCAGTCACTTCGTTAAAAATTATTTTCCGAGTCACATTTTTATTTCATCTTTAAGTGTTCTATAGAACGTGGTTCGTGACGCATTTAAGTTATAGATTCTCTATTAGAAATTGCTTTATTGCTTATTTCATTTCATTGCATCTTTATCTTTATCTTTATCTTTAAATGTTCTAATAGATTATGTTCAATCTATGAGTCAATTCACGTTGGATTTAAGTTGCAGTCACTTCGTTAAAAATTACTTTCCGAGTCGCATTTTTATTTCAACTTTAAGTGTTCTATAGAGCGTGGTTCATGACGTATTTAAGTCATAGATTCTCTATGAGAAATTGCTTTATTGCTTATTTCATTGCATCACATCTTTATCTTTAAATGGTCTAATAGATTATGTTCAATCTATGCTCACGAGTCTAATGAAATGAATTTTTTTTAGGCCAACCCATTGCAATACCTTATTCAACAACATTTTGCTAGAAAAAGATTATTGAAAAGGTACCCATTTAATCTATTATGCAAGCAAAAGGGCAAAAGCTACATTTTTTATTTATTTTTTAATCCAATGGAGATTATAGGATTGGCATCCTAGGTATAAAGTTTCTACAGCATAAAGTAAGAAAATTTGCACCAATTTACTTTAAATTGACCCCAACAATGGGCCACAAGTTTGTATATTTCGAATTTTCTGCTGATTTAGTCCGTTGTATACAATGCAGAGCACCCACCTATCCACCTATCCATCGACCCACCCCCTACTTCCCCTACACTATTAATGTGATACTAGGTGAAATGGTCCCAATTTGGCATTACATATTTCTCTTGTAGCTGTCAACCAAATATGAGAAAAAAAATAATAAATAAAAAAAATCGACGATGCTAGAATTTAGGACCATAACTTTTTTTATTAACTTAATGTGTTTGAGTCACATTATTTTGGAAGAATGTATTCTGAAATAGTAAATTGATGGAGAATGTGTTGTTGAAAAAGAATGAAAAGTTATTGATGTGATGAAAAATATTATTTTATTGAAGAATGTGTGGTTGAAAATGAGTAGAATAATGAAAATAAAATTTTAATGTGTACCAAACATAGACTTATTTTAAATTTTAACTAGGGAGAATCTATTGCACGCCCAATTTGGTGTAGAATAAAAGTTTCAATCATGTTATATTTACATTTACATTTTTCCACATAGCACCATCATATCCTTTGATTTCTCCAACATCCTTTCATTATGTATAGGAAAAAATGTCATCTAGGATTGTAAATTAGAATGTCCATCTAGTTTAATTCTAAAATTTTGTTAAAAATCTGAGTGCTTCAGTTTTGAAGAATGGAATCTTAGTTGGAAAACCTTCCAACATAAGTTATTATTTCCATGTGATATGACCATCAACTGTAAAGTGTAATATTGGACAGTTCTCCTCTTTTATATATGCTTACTGGGATTTCATTTCATCTCCTTAATAAAAACCACCCTCAGGTACTACATTTACTCTCGTTAATGATCACTCAGAGAATTTGGGTTAACTGAGGTTCAAGTTCGTAGATTTTGACATATAATTCTTAAATTTTCTGAAACTCCACATATTCACGTGTAATCAACAACTTTTTTGTCCAAAAATGGACAATGATATCGGGGGCCTGGTTGTAGCCTTACTATTATTGGTTGTGTGGATAATTACAACCACTCGCGGCCACTATCGACAGTTGAAAGAGGTGGGACGGTCGCCGCCAGGACCGATGCGGTGGCCGGTGGTCGGCAATATTTTTCAACTTGCTTTGGGGGCACCTCATGAGTCATTTGTTAAGTTGGCTAAGAAGCATGGCCCGGTAATGACAATTTGGCTGGGGTCAATGAACACGGTGGTGATTTCATCAAATGAGGCGGCGCGTGTAATGTTCAAGAATCACGACGTAGTTTTGGCGGGAAGGAAAATATATGAAGCCATGAAAGGAGATTATGGCAATGAGGGGTCACTAATAACGGCCCAATATGGTCAACACTGGCGGATGCTACGACGGTTGTGCACCACCGAGTTCTTTACAACGAGTCGACTCGATGCCATGCGAGTTGTTCGAAGACGGTGTATTGATCAAATGGTACAATTCANTAGGGCCTGTTTGGTTTGAATTTTACAATTCTACAGTAAATCAATTCTCATTTTTCAACCACACATTCTTCAATAAAATAATATTTTATATCACATCAATACTTTTTTCTTCTTTTTCAACCACACATTTCCCATCATATTACTATTTAAAATCAATTCTTCCTCCAAAAAATCTAAACCAAACAAGCTCTTAGAAACTGATATTTTCGATTTAAACAACTCAAAGTCACAATATCCGAAAGCCAAGCGCGTTCATCCATACACTATGCTTCTCTCGTATCTACTCAACACCCGAGGTGTCAGAAATTCAGTGATTTGAGTAGATGATTCTATCAAATGCAGATTTGGAACTGAAGTGCTTTAGGGCTTGTTTGGAATATATTAAAATTTGTTAAAATGTTAGATTCAAAGTAAACAATTAATTTCAATTACACATTTTATGTCATAAATTTCATCAACTCTTATCAAAATCTACTAAATTTTTATTTAAAGTTTTGTCAAACAAACCTCGAATAAAAAAATAATGAAAAACCATTAATATACGGACCATGAATTCTTTTGGATGTCCTGTCTTAGAGTAAATGACTGAGTCGTGTTGCCACAGATCCAATATTTTGGTCCATGCACGAGATTGATGTTTTCATGCCTCCCACGTTGTTTAGCTTTTGACCCAATTCCACCTACTTATTATATACTACCTAACACCTTTCAATTACAAGGTTTTTGACCGGGTTAATTTGCTACTATTCAAAGAAATAATAATTATATAAAAATATAGGCCCCATTTGGTAAGGATTTTAATCCAATTAAAATTGAAAATATAGTCGTTATTGGGTCTCACTCGTCTAATAAAAGTCAACAATAACGACTATTTTTTCAATTTTAATCCGATTTTAATCTCTACCGATCAGGCCCATAATTTAGGAGTAGATTCAAGTTTTGTGGAATTCTATCAAAAAGAAAAAATTTCGTGACTTGTTCTCTAACTTACAATAGTGTCTCTGACTAGTAAAAGACGTAAATTTTTTCAAAAGACGGGTGCACAATATGCTATTGTAGACATCTTTTTGCTATTGTCGATATCATTATTGAAGAAAACTAGTCCAAAGACGTGACACATATCTCCAAAAAGACAACTAAATAATTGGCATGGGCTTTGTGGTTCATAAACAATAGATTCACGTGGGACAAAAAATTATCTCGAAAGTTGAAATAATATCATTAGTGTCGTAGATATTAAAAACTTTAATAATGGATTTAAATTGCAAACATGACTATCCTACGTACTACTTAAGCAACCTATGCGGTCGTTTATCAATCTAATTTCTACTGAACAAGCATTTTGCGATCCCGTTAAAATCGATCGATGGAATTTCAATTTTGTTTAAACTTTATAGATTATGTTTGGAGCTTTATTTTTCAACTAGTATGTTGATAATCTTGACAATTTGACTTTTCAAATAGTCAAAGAGGAGATCAAATCCAGCACTAACTAACATGATTCGTTATGTTTCCTTAATCTCAATTATCTATACACTATATCTATGTCTAGAAAATGGAGAAGTATTTTTTGGACGATGTTGCCCTTAAAAATAATTTATAATTACTGAAAACTTTTCACCTTGGATTATTCAGCGTGAATTGCCTCCCTTAAATTCCAAATGATGGGTTGTAATCATTGAAAATAAATAATTCTAAGTTTAACAACTATACATTTTAATACTAATAAAAAGGAATTGGTAAAAGCAACTAGACTAGTTGAATCAGATTTGATTGGTTCAATTCGATTTTACACAAAGTTCTAATCGATTATCTTTTAGTTCTCAACTCTAATATCAAGAACCAAAAACTCGATCTAATCCAAAAATTTAGATTTAATTTATAATTACTGATTCATTCTTGTAATTTTTATACTCTCTCTGTCCATTTATATAGACTCATTTTCCTTATTTTTTAGTCTTAATTATATAATATTGTTTCTTCATTAAGGATCTGTCAGTTACGGATTCTCAAATTTTACAGTAAATCAATTTTCATTTTCAACCACACATTCTTCAATAAAATAATATTTTTCATCACATCAATAATTTTTTTTTCTTTTTCAACCACACATTTCCCATCATATCACTATTCAAAATCAATTCTTACTCCAAAAAAATTCCTACCAAACAAGCTCTAAGAATGTTTTGTTTTGTTCATTTACTAATATACACTTATTTCTTTACTACTTCCAATAATAATTTNTTTTAATCCAATTAAAATTGAAAATATAGTCGTTATTGGGTCTCACTCGTCTAATAAAAGTCAACAATAACGACTATTTTTTCAATTTTAATCCGATTTTAATCTCTACCGATCAGGCCCATAATTTAGGAGTAGATTCAAGTTTTGTGGAATTCTATCAAAAAGAAAAAATTTCGTGACTTGTTCTCTAACTTACAATAGTGTCTCTGACTAGTAAAAGACGTAAATTTTTTCAAAAGACGGGTGCACAATATGCTATTGTAGACATCTTTTTGCTATTGTCGATATCATTATTGAAGAAAACTAGTCCAAAGACGTGACACATATCTCCAAAAAGACAACTAAATAATTGGCATGGGCTTTGTGGTTCATAAACAATAGATTCACGTGGGACAAAAAATTATCTCGAAAGTTGAAATAATATCATTAGTGTCGTAGATATTAAAAACTTTAATAATGGATTTAAATTGCAAACATGACTATCCTACGTACTACTTAAGCAACCTATGCGGTCGTTTATCAATCTAATTTCTACTGAACAAGCATTTTGCGATCCCGTTAAAATCGATCGATGGAATTTCAATTTTGTTTAAACTTTATAGATTATGTTTGGAGCTTTATTTTTCAACTAGTATGTTGATAATCTTGACAATTTGACTTTTCAAATAGTCAAAGAGGAGATCAAATCCAGCACTAACTAACATGATTCGTTATGTTTCCTTAATCTCAATTATCTATACACTATATCTATGTCTAGAAAATGGAGAAGTATTTTTTGGACGATGTTGCCCTTAAAAATAATTTATAATTACTGAAAACTTTTCACCTTGGATTATTCAGCGTGAATTGCCTCCCTTAAATTCCAAATGATGGGTTGTAATCATTGAAAATAAATAATTCTAAGTTTAACAACTATACATTTTAATACTAATAAAAAGGAATTGGTAAAAGCAACTAGACTAGTTGAATCAGATTTGATTGGTTCAATTCGATTTTACACAAAGTTCTAATCGATTATCTTTTAGTTCTCAACTCTAATATCAAGAACCAAAAACTCGATCTAATCCAAAAATTTAGATTTAATTTATAATTACTGATTCATTCTTGTAATTTTTATACTCTCTCTGTCCATTTATATAGACTCATTTTCCTTATTTTTTAGTCTTAATTATATAATATTGTTTCTTCATTAAGGATCTGTCAGTTACGGATTCTCAAATTTTACAGTAAATCAATTTTCATTTTCAACCACACATTCTTCAATAAAATAATATTTTTCATCACATCAATAATTTTTTTTTCTTTTTCAACCACACATTTCCCATCATATCACTATTCAAAATCAATTCTTCCTCCAAAAAATCCCTACCAAACAAGCTCTTAATTATAAAATCATCATTCTACGTTCTATTCTTACGTGCGTAAACAAGATTCTGGAATAAAAATTAGACGAAAATCAATTTAAAATTGAACTAGATTATCAGGATGCCATATTTTAAAACCAACTTTTCATGACTAAACAACCACAATCAGCCTCTAGCTTTTACTCATAAATGCGAATCAAAGCAATAACAAATGACAATAACGAAAAAAATAAAATAAAAGGATTTCATTATCTTCATATATGACAGAAAGAATGGTGATCAGTTTAACTATTTCATAATATACAACATGTTAATCCAGAATTTTAATTGAAAATTTGAGCAAACCTAACTCATAATTAGAACTGGATTTGCCCCCAATATCCTAATATTAATATCAAAATTTCGGGACAAATTCACACGCACATAGAACTGGCACTAATAATAACATAAAACATGTCAACGAGATACTAAAATTAAAACTGGAGAAAACTTGAATAAAAATTAGACCTGAATTTTTCCAAATTAGNTAAGATTCGGGATTTTGAACTAAAGCCTTAGCCCTAGCGGAGACTTCAGAACTTTGGATTTGAATAAAAAACTCCCTTAAATTCCAAATGATGGGTTGTAATCATTGAAAATAAAAAATTCTAAGTTTAACAGCTATATATTTTAATACTAATAAAAGGAATTGGTAAAAGCAACTAGACTAGTTGAACCATATAAAAATAGAATCAGATTTGATTGGTTGAATTCGATTTTACACAAAGTTCTAATCGATTATCGTTTAGTTCTCAACTCTAATATCAAGAACCAAAATTTTAGATTTAATTTTAAATGATGGAACGTTGAATTCACAATAGAACGTCAAACTCAACTCATATTCAATTTATTATTGTGTTGTATATATAACTCGGATAAATGGATCCTTTAAATTTCATATATGTAATTTTGGTTTAATAAGAGGTTGTAAGTTCATTTCCATTTCAAGTCTTCGCGAAGTATAAAGAAAATGAAAGTGGAATTGGAACATATTTTTTAAGAACTCATTTAAGTCAATAGTTAACCATTTAATATAAATTATCGTGTTTAGTTGAACTTAAAAAATGCAAATAATTGATGCTAATGAACAGATACTGTAAAATTTATATATTTAAACAATAATAGCTTAAGAACTTGTATAAGTAGACATTGAATTTGCATTTGTTATTGAATTTGAGAACTTCATTGCATGAATCAAATTGGATTGAACCAAATCTGAACAATTCAGTTTAAGTTCGGTTCCATACGTAGAGATGGAACCAATGGTTCAAGTTTCAAAATGCTCACTGGACTCGATTCAGTATGATTCTCTCTAGAACTGAACCGCGTCCACCCCCACTAATAAGATTTTTAAATAAACAACTAGCAGAGAGAGCATTCATAAAAATGGGTTAATAGTCCTTTTTTTTAAAAATAAAAATAAAATCCTTTGATATGCAGAAAACTACACACGACTACAAGTGATTATCTACGTGTTGGAAATTGGTTTAAAAGATTGAAAATTTTGGTTAAGTGTCAAAATCAGAAATTTGGAAAAATGACTTTCGTCTCAACTTCGTCCAAATATCTAGACTTGATCCGATGGTCAAATTACAAATGTAAATAAACCACTTGTTCTACTCGTCGAGTAGATGGTCATGGTATATTTGGAATTTCAAAATCAATTCCGAATTAATGAGAAATTGCAGTCCAAAGTTGGGAAGAAAATAGAGGAATCTGCCTGAAAAATTGACTAAGACTATTGCTAGCTTATCGTTGGGCTATCGCTCAAGCGACAGGCCAGCAACAGGCTAGCGATGAAGTCATTGTTTTTATCGCTCGAGCGAGGCGATGTCGACAAACTAGCGACAGTGAATGATGAGATCTTTGACAAGAGTTGCTGAGTTTGGGGCGCGACACTTCATTCACAATCTCTCATTATCTATATATAAGACACATTGGACGTTTATTAGGCATCACATACCATATTTGCATTGAGCATTACATAAAAACTCTTGCAAATCACTTTCAAATTCATTCAAAACCCTTTTTTTCTTTGTAGAGAGAAACTCGAAAGTTTGCCGTAACTTGTGGTTTGAAGTGCTTTTACCACAAGTTGAATTCGTTGTATCTTGGGAGACAAATGTCATGAACTGTGAGCACCGTTGGAAAGAGTGAAAATCACTTGCCTCGGATTATTATTCTTTTTCTTTATCCCTTCTTAGTTTTTGGTTTTTGTTCGTAGTTTTCATACTACATTTTCAACCCATATTTATAGTGTTTAATCACGCTCTTGCGGATTAAACTTTGCTTTTTGTTTGTTCGATATTCAACAACCCTTTTACCTGTACTTATATTTAGCACACATCGCCAACAATTTTAAGACAAAATTTTGTGTATGTGGTTGTTGTTATCTTTTTTCTTCATCTTTTGGAATACACATTCGTGTGATATTCCATTCTTTTGATTTATTTGCATTGAACTTCTATTTGTGGAACAGAAATGGCCACCATTGAGGCTACTTCGAGTCAAAATGGTTCGAACAATGTGGTTCCGCCTATGGCAATACCCACTACAAAATACTGCTATACTACATGGGAGAAGCCGAAAAAGTTTGGAGGCGTAGATTTCAAGAGATGGAAACAAAAGATGTTCTATCTTACTACACTTAATTTGGCAAAGTTTCTAAAGGAGACTCAGCCAGCCATACAAGAAGGAGAGAATAATCGTGAGCCAATTATCACCTTGGACGCATGGAAGCATTCTGATTTTTTGTGCAAGAACTTCATCCTTAATGGATTGGACAATACACTTTATGGAGTGTATAGTTCGAAGGACTCGACTAAGGATCTATGAGATTCATTGGAAAAGAAGTATAAAACCGAAGATGCCGAAACAAAGAAGTTCATAGTTGGCAAGTTTTTGGACTACAAAATGGTGGATTCCAAAACAGTAATCAACCAAGTGCAAGAACTTCAAGTTCTATCCATGCCAAAATAATGGAATTGAACGAATCCTTCCAAGTGATTGCCATTATCGAGAAACTCCCTCCTATGTGGAGAGAATTTAAAAACTATCTCAAGCACAAACATAAGGAGATGAATTTGGAAGAACTGATCATCCAGTTAAGGATTGAGAAGGACAACAGGAAAACCAAGAAAAGGTCTATTGTCCAACTTGGAGCCAATTTTGTTGAAACAAAACCAAAGGTTGTCAACAAGAAACAAAAGATTTTCATTGATGCACCACATAAAGATGACTCCAAAAAAACCAAGAAGTTCGGGGAGAATTGCTATAATTGTGGAAGGGCCGGACATCGCTCAAGCTAATGTCAGAAGCCAAAGAAGAATGCTCAAGCCAACATGATTGAGAAAGACACCCTTTCTAAAGGGATGCAAGAAATGAGTCTTTCTGTGGTTGTCTCTGAGTGCAACATGGTTGGAAACTCGAGGGAATGGTGGATTAACTTCGGCTTCACTCGTCACGTATGCAGATAGGACCATGTTCTCCAACTATCAAAAACTGAAAGGGGAACAACTTTACATGGGGAACTTTGCAAGTTCCAATGTTGAAGGACAAGGTAAAGTCGCCTTGAAGATGACATCCACTAAAGAAATCATCCTCAACAATGTCCTACATGTGCTAGACATACAAAAGAATCTAGTGTCCGGATATCTACTTAGTAAAAATGGCTTTAAGCTTGTGTTTGTATCTGATAAATTAGTACTCACTAAGAATGAGATATGTGTAGGAAAATGATACAAGTGTGATGGAATGTTCAAAATGAAAGTTCTTACTGTTGTACCAAGGCAAAGCATTATGAATAAAACTTTCAATTCCATTTATATGCTTGAGTTATCTTGTTTGTAGCATAGTCGATTAGGACATGTGAATTATAATTCTTTGTGTAAACCTATGAATCAAAGTTTAATTCCGATACTTAAGATCAATCCTAATCATAAATACGAAGTGTGTGTTGAAGCAAACTTGGCTAAAACACCGTTCCACTCGATTCAAAGGAACATTTAGAGCTAATTCATAGCGACATTTATGATTTGAAATATGTTCAAACTAAAGGTGGCAAGAAATACTTTGTTACTATCATTGATGATTGTACAAATTATTGTTATGTCTTTCTTTTAAGAAATAAAGATGAGGCGTTGAATGCCTTTAAGCATTATAAGGTGGAAGTTGAAACTCAATTTGGTAAACGAATAAAGAATATTCGTAGTGATAGAGGAGGTGAATATGGGGCACCGTTTGAAAAATTCTATTCCGAACATAGAATTATTCATTAAACAGCGGTACCATACTCTTCTCAATCTAATGGTGTTTCTAAACACAAAAATCGAACTCTTAAAAAAATGATAAAAGCCATGTTTTTGAGTCCGGGGTTGCCTCAAAACTTATGGGGAGAAGCTATTTTAACGGCAAATAGTATTCTTAATAGGATACCCCTCAAGAAAATGGAAGAGACTCCATATGAATTATGGAAATGTCATCCTCCTTCCTACCAAAACTTGAAAGTGTGGGGTGTTTGGCGAAGGCTGAAATCCCTAAGCCTAAGCAAGTGAAGATTGGTCCCAAAACGATTGATTTGCATATTTATTGGATATATCAATAATAGTAGTGCATATCGATTCCTTGTACACAAAAAAAAGAAATTCAAGATGTACATGAGGTAACCATAATTGAATCAAGAACTGCGTCATTCTTCGAGAATGTGTTTCCTTGTAAGGAAAAGGAAAATATAAGTTCAAATAAAAGAACTTATGATACTACATATGGTATTTCAAATGAGGAAGAACCAAAGCGTAGTAAAAGGGCAAGAATATCAATTTCATTTGACCCAGATTTTCTAACCTACATGGTAGAAAATGATCCAAAAACTTTTGATGAAGCCATATCTACACCGAAAGCACCGCATTGGAAAGAAGCTATCAATAGTGAGATAGATTCAATAACGCAAAACCATACTTAGAAATTGGTTGATTTACCCTTGGAAATAATCCTTTAGGTGTAAATGGATGATTTAATACCTTAAATAGTCACTGAACTTTGCCAAAAGTTCACAGTAGGTCATCGCACTTCAAAACTTCCCTAATTAGTCAATGAACTTTGCAAAAAGTTCCTAGGAGGTCACTGAATTTCAAAACTACCCTATAGTCACTGAACTTTGCTAAAACTTCCCAAGAGGTCATCGAACTTTGTAAATTGGGACCCCATACATCAATGATTCAGTGACCCCCTAGAAACTTTTTGCAAAATTGAGTGACTATTTAGGGAAGTTTTGAAACAATTCAGTGACTATTTAGGGTAGTTTTAAAGTTCAATGACCTCCTAGAAACTTTATGCAAAGTTCAGTGACTAATTAGGGAAGTTTTGAAGTTCAGTGATCTCATGGGAACTTTTGGAAAAGTTTAGTGACTATTTAGGGTATTAACCCTAAATGAACTTTTAAGAAGAAACTTAATCCGGATGGATCCATTGACAAATATAAGACTAGGTTGGTTGTTAAATGATATAGTCAAAAAGAAGGACTTGACTTCTTTGATACCTACTCACCCGTGACTAGAAACACTTCGATAAGGTTGTTTATTGCGATTGCAGTAATACACAACCTTGAGATGCATCAAATGGATGTGAAAGCTGAATTCTTGAATGGTGAGTTAGAAGATGAGATATACATGAAACAACCCGAATGTTTCGTCTCTTCTTATAACAAACACAAGGTTTGTAAACACGTTAAGTTTTGTATGGATTGAAACAAGCTCCTAAACAATGGCATCAAAAGTTTGATAAAACGATGCTGTCAAACAGATTTAAGATAAATGAGTGTGATAAGTGTGTATATATAAAGTATACACCAAATGCCTATGTGATTATGTGTCTATATGTAGACGACATGTTGATAATAACAAATAGTCACGAACTAATGCTAAACTCCAAGAGAATGCTAACGAAGCATTTTGATACGAAAGATATGTGGTTGCTAATGTGATACTAAGGATTAAGTTCTCTAGAACACCGATAGAAATCGTACTTTCTCAATCTCATTACATTGAGAGTGTACTAAAGAAGTATAATATACTTGAGGAAAGTCCTACGAAAACCCATATTGACCCAAGTTTACACTTAGTAAAAAATACGGGTGAATGTGTGTCACAACTAAAGTATTCACAAGTTATGGGCAGTCTAATGTATATTACTAACTGCACGTGATCGGATATAGTATATGCTGTGAATAAACTTAGTAGATTCACAGGTAATCCAAGTCATGATCACTGGAATACTTTAACACGGGTTCTTAAGTATTTGAAGTATACATTAACCTATGAATTACATTTCACAAAATATCATGCAATATTAGAAGGATATTGTAATGCGAATTAAATATCCGACATGAAGGATTCCAAATCTACTAGTGGTTATGTATTTACCATTGGTAGAGCTGAGGTATCATGTAAATCTACAAAGCAAACGTGTATAGCTCGATCAACAATGGAATCATAGTTAGTTGCTTTGGACAAAGTTGGAGAAGTAGCAGAATTACTTCGTAACTTTCTAGAAGATATTCCATGTTGGTCTAAGCCGGTACCTACGATTAGTATACATTGTGATAGTCAATCAGCTATTGGAAGGGCTCAAAGCAGCATGTATAATGGTAAGTCCAGACATATACGTTGCAAACATAATACCATTAAGCAACTAATCTCTAATGACATCATCTCTATCGATTATGTGAAATCAAAGGAGAACATTGTGGATCCACTTACAAAATGTTTGCCTAGAGATCAAGTACGTTGCCTATCAAAAGGAATGAGATTAAAGCCTACTACGTAAGGGTCTTTATAATGGTAACCCTATCCTGTTGATTGGAGATCCCAAAATCTTAGTTCAAAAGGACAACTAAGTTATGAAGATTCAAAGAAGCACTTAGAAAATTATTTCCTAACTTATTCCTATGATATTAAAGTGTTTTCTACAGAATGATTTAAGGTCAAGATACTCTTTTAATGATTCCTATATGTTGATTAAGTCAAGTGGAGCAGAGCAAAATACTCTTAATAGGAGGGCACCTATGTAAGTGTGAAGTGAGGTCGTTTCAATGAGAATTGCTCGAGGCTACAATTCTCTAAACGCTTATGAAAGCCAAGGGTGGTTCATGACCAAAATGAACCAAGTCATGAGAACTATGAACGGATTAGGGAAGACATATATGTGGTGTAAGTATTGTTGTCTTGACTTACACTAACGGCTGAATGGTTTAAGACATCACGTTCACCAATTAGTCAAGTAAGTCTGATAGAATTGTTGTTAATAAATTCGTCGAAGTAGATAACCAAGCCTAAAAAAAAATATATAAATTGGAAATAATGAAAAATCACAAAGCAAGAAAGAGAAGAAATGAAGAAGACTTGAATCGCAAAGAATGCTATCCTAAAAGTTTTATTTGCGTCCTCTTGATAATGAGAATTCTAAAGGACCAACACACAAATAGTTTTAGCGGATTTCAAGTCTAGAAATCGAGTTTCATATAGCACTTTTGAAACCCGGAACAAAGAGATTTTTATAGGAAAATTCTAAGTGAATTTTGAGATAGTTTGAGGGTAAATATCTCAAAGCATAAGAGAGAAAAAAAATTGATTATTAAACCATGAATTCTATTTCTATTTATAGAATTCCTTCATACACATTCGTATGGGTGCCAACTTTTCATAAAACATTGGAAATTGAGGTTAAAAAGGTGCCAAACAAAGTTTAAAAAATTATGTCTAACGGCTAAATTTTTACTGCATAGAGGAACCAAGTCAGAGACTTCCCTGACAATGGCCATGCGACCGTATGGCCAAATGGCTTATGCGGTTGCATAGGCATAATTTTTTTTTCAACCATATTTGATCAATTAATATATTTGAACAATATATTTATATAACAATTCCCCACTTGTTCAAATATCACAATTCAGTTAGACTCATAAACAAAGTCATGCATAGGATAAGGTATCTTTCGATTTAAACTTTATATTAGTGCTAACATTGCAAAGTAATGTCGAGATTCCAAGTAGCCTTAGCTTTGAACTAGTTATCCTTTATGACATTACCGGCAATATCACACACGTCAACATTTTATCTCAATATGTTCCACACAATTTTACTTTGGTGCGTTAATGCCCTTGCACCCATCCGTATTCTTGAACTTTTCAGAAAGTAACTCTAACTTTCCTTGAAGCGGCACCACTTCTAAGTTCACATAGGAGAAATTCTTACAGTGTCTTGGTTATGTTTTAAAAATACTTGTACTACGTACTGAATTTCTTTAAGTTTTATTCAATCATCAAAAGCCATAACCCCAGCACTTATATCTTTAGGATAGAGATTTAAATTATATATACTAAGTGATGTAATCAATTCACTTATCAAATGACTTGTTGTTACCATTTGAACCCGTAAATTACTCATTTCGTAATAACATGTAGGGTTGCCATCATTGGTGAATTTTATTTAAGGAGTTTAAGCCACATCCTACTTGATATTAATCTTACCAACTCTTTGGTAAGTGGTTTTGTAAGTGGATCAGTCAAGTTCTCATTTGATCTTACATATGTAAGTGAAATTATTCCGTCTTTTATTAATTTTCTTACATAATCATGACTAAGACTCATGTGTCTAGACTTTCCGTTGTAGACTTCATTATAAGCCCTTACTAGAGTAGCTTGACTATCACATAGTATCGATATTGAAGACTCATTCTTTGTATCTAATGGAACTTCATAAAGAAGATCTTTAAGCCACTCCGCTTTTTTTCATGTTTCAGTTAATGTTACAAACTCGGATTCCATTGTGAAATGTGTAATCATAGTTTGTTTCTTTGATCTCCAAAAAACTACACTACCTCCAAGAGTGAACAACCAACCCGACGTTGATTTGTTTTTACCAGCACTTGATATCCAACTAGCATCGATATATCCTTCAAGTATAGCTGAAAATTTAGAATATTGGAGTCCAAGGTTTTTGGTTCTCTTTAAATAACCAAGTACCCTTCCAATTCCTTTCCAATGTTCAACACTTGGATTACTTGTAAACATACTAAGTTTACTTACAACAAATGCAATGTCTGGTCATGTACATTGTTCAGCATACATTAGACTACCAATTGCACTTGCATATTCAAGTTGTCAACATTCACAAGTTTGATACTTGAATCAAACAGAGTATTTGCTTATTTAATGTTCGAATGTTTGAACTTTTCAATTACATCCTCAATATAATGTGATTGAGTTAATGCAAATCCCAAATCATTCTTGATCACTTTTATACATAATATGATATCTACTTGACCAATATCCTTCATTTTGAATGTTGAAGATAGAAACCTCTTTATTTCTATAATACCATCAATGTGACCTTCTCTTTACGAGTTCTCTTGCTTTTTCTAGGTTCACTAGACTCATTTACATCTTGTGAAGATGTTCCTAGTGATTTATTAGAAATCGGAATTTCTTTTTTAGTTTCCAATGGATTTTGAACAATTTCATCCACACTTAATAAATTTTCAAAGAAATTCACATCTCGTGATTCTATAATAACATTGGATGATAGATCAAGTAGCATATATGCTTTACTATTTATTGCATATCCAACAAAAATACTCTTGATCCCTCTTGGTCCTAGTTTTGTTTTTCTAGGATCGATGTTTTTTTATAATAAGCTAAACACCCCCACATTTTAAAATATCCAATGTTTGGTTTTCTTTCTTTCCATAATTCATAGGGTGAAACTTTAAGTTTCTTTGAAAGAATTCTATTACCTATATGACATGCAACAAGTAACGCCTCTCCCCATAAATTATTAGGCAATTTAGACCTTGTTAACATAGCATTTACCATTTCAACTAAGGTTCTATTTTCCCTTTCCGCTAAACCATTTTGTTCCGATGTTCTAGGTGCACTACATTGATGTATTATGTCATGTTCTTCACAAAAGATATCAAATTCTCTAAAAAAATACTTACCACCTCTATCATTTCTAATAATTTTAATTTTTTTATTCTTTTGATTTTCTATTTCATTTTTATATACTTTAAACATATGAAAAGCCTCATCCTTATCTTTCATCAAATAAACAAAAAAAATTCTAGAATAATCATCAATAAAAATTATGAAGTATTTATTACCTCCTCTAGTTAACATGCCATTAAGTTCACATATATCGGTATGTACTAAGTCAAGTAATTTAAATGATCTATCTACACTTTGAAAATGTTTTTTAATCATTTTTTATTTAGCACAAATTTCACAATTATCATTTTTAGTTAGTTCACATGATATCATTCCACTTTTAACCATTCTATGCAAAGTAGAATATCCTATATGCCCTAATCTATCATACCATAGATTTAAAGTACAAACAAAGTAAGAAGAAGTCATTGTATTAATATTGTCAATAGTACATAACTTGACCTTTCCATTAGTAGAATAGCATTTTCTTATAAAGAAACCATTGCGGGATAATACAAGTTTTCCCGACTCATAAACACTTTTAATCTCTGGTTTGCCCAACAAATCCCCACTTACAAGGTTCTTATTCATATGCGGTACATGGAAGACATTAGTAAGAGTTACAAATTTTCCAGATGTAAATTTTAATTCAACATTCCCTTTGCCTATGACTTTTGAACAATGTTCATTTCCCATTTGAATTTGTTAACCATCATCAATGTCTTGATATGTATTGTAGAGAGTTTTGTCATAACAAACATGAACAATGGCACAAGTGTCATACCACCATCCCGAAATTTTTCCTTTGATAGCATTTCCTTCACTTATAGTAGCAACTATTTCATCATTGTCAATGGAATCACCTTGCCTCCAATTTTGCTTTGTTTTCTATGTCGGCATTCTTTCGCAAAGTGATCGATTTTTTCACATAGAAAACATTCTCCTTTGGGCTTCTTTTTGAATTTATTTTCTTTTATTTACTTTGATGACTTTGTTATTGTTCTCCATGGTATTGGCTTTCGAAGTACCAACATGAGAATTTTCATTCACATCTCTTACCCTTAACTCTTCCTCAATTCAGAGATGTTTTTGAATTTGCTCCAATGAAAAGTCTTCGGAGTTATGAAGAATTTTCTTCCTATATCCTCTCCAAGTAGAAGGTAATTTAGCAATAATTGCTCCTACAGGAATAATTCCGGAAGTTCTATCTTCAGTACTTTCAGTTTATTTACAATGACTTGCAATTCATGTACTTGGGGCAATAGGGGAAAATTATCTAAGAAATGAAGAAGACTTGTTGAAACCTGGAAAAAAGGAACAAAGAAGAGATTTTTATAGGAAAATTCTAAGTGGATTTTGAGATAGTTTGGGGATAAATATCTCAAAGCATAAGAAAGAAAAAAAAAATGATTATTAAACCATGAATTCTGTCTCTATTTATAGAATTCCTTCATACACATTCGTATGAGTGCCAACTTTTCATAAAACATTGGAAATTGAGGTTAAAAATGTGCCAAACAAATTTTAAAAAATCTGTCTAACGGCTAAATTTTTACCGCATAGAGGAACCAAGTCAGGGACTTCCCTGACAATGCCCATGCGAGGCCATGTGGTCGCATAAGCATAATTTTTTTTTCAACCATATTTGATCAATTAATATATTTGAACACATTTATATAACAAGTATTTCACTAAGGGAGGTTCAAAGCCGGAAGTTACCTTACCTGATGCAGTGTTTTTTCGCTCTTTCTCAACAATGCATCATAATTTCGCATTTCATATGCATGTTCGAATTTTCATTCATATGGGAGATTGTTGGAAATTGATTTAAAAGATTGAAAATTTTGGTTAAGTGTCAAAACCAAAAACTTGAAAAAATGACTTTCGTGTCAATTTCGTCCAAATATTCGAACTTGATCTGATAATCAAATTATAAATGTAAATAGAGAAAACTACCTAGAAAATTGACTAAAACTGTTGCTAGCTTATCGCTGGGCTGTCGCTCGAGTGGCACGCCACCGGGCTAGCGACGAAGTCACTATTTTTATCGCTCGAACTAGACGATGGTGACGGCTAGCGATAGTGAATGGTGCGACCTTTGACAAGAGTTGCTGAGTTTGGGGTGCGACACTTCATTTACAACCCATCATCCTCTATATATAGGACCCCTTGAACGCTCATTAGGCATCACATACCATATTGCATTGAGCATTGCATAAAAACTCTTGCAAATCACTTCCAAATTAATTCAAAACCATTTTCTTCTTTGTAGAGAGAAACTCCGTCGAAAGTTCGCCGTAACTTGTGGTTTGAAGTGCTTCTATTACAAGTTGAATCCGTTGTATCTTGAGAGACAAGTGTAGTGAACCGTGAACACAGTTGCAGGGCAATTTTGTCTTAAGGAAAGTGAAAATCACTTGCTTCGGATTCTTCTTCTTCTTCTTCATCCCTTCTTGGTTTTTGGTTTTTGTTTGTAATTTACATACTACAATTTCAACCCATATTTATAGTGTTTAATCACGCTCATGAAGATTAAACTTTTCTTTTTGTTTGTTCGATATACAGCAACCTTTTCACTCGCATTTATACTTAGCCTGCATCGCCAACAGTACGTATGTGTCGTAAGGCATGCGTCCTATGTCCACAATATAATAGCAAAAGAGAGCCCTCTAAGATCTAAACACCATCATACAATTCTATTATAAATGTGAGTAAACAAAGAGTATTAGACCTAAGAATCACCTGTAACGTATATAACTTTAACTAATTGAAAAAAAAAAAAAAAAAAGGCACCTCCATGATAAGTTGTCTTCAATATACAATTTGCGAAACCAATGCATGTGCAATAATCAAGGAATTTGATGGCAAAATTAAGGAGCATTGGCCAGCCGTTTGATGGAGGTCGATAGGCAGGAGTTCAGATCAATCTTTGAAATCAAATAATAAGCCTATGTTTGGTAGGTATGAAAACCTAGATTTTAATTTAAATTTAAATTAATGATTACGGTTTGTTTGAGCCTTTCTTTTTTCAAAAAATTGCATTTTATAATAGTGTTATGACGAAAAATATGTGATTAAAAATAAAGAAAAATTTTAAATTTGTGTGTAATTTTATTTTATTGAGGAACGTGTGGTTGAAATTTGGTTAAATCGCTGTTCAAAAATACATTTTATGAAAAAATGGGACTCAAACAAATTTTAACAACATATTTTATGAGTTTCACAACTTTTTCGACTATTAAAAATTTAATTTTATTCTCCACTAAATTTTAAATAGAATACACAAAGAGGGTGTTTGATAGAAATTAAAATCGGATTAAAATTGAAAAAGTAGTCGTTATTGTTGACTTTTATTAGACGAGTGAGACCCAATAACGACTATATTTTCAATTTTAATCCAATTTTGAACCGTACCAAACA